>VXBR01004196.1:652496-772177 GCA_013400215.1 Cisticola juncidis | reverse complement strand
AGAGAGAAGACACAAAACCTGATTACCTCGGGGAACAGCAACCCCGAGGAGAATCTCAGGGAAAAGCAACCCTGAGATGGTGGGAGTGATCCTGCAGTATTTTCCCACCAAGATCACAAAGGTCACATGGGGAATTTATTCAGATGTTTAATGCAGCAACTAAAACTGTGCAGGTTTTGCAGTTGTACTGAGGACTGGTGATGACAATTGTGTGAAGCACAGTTACTTTTGTTGAAATCAGAAGCCTCTTTGATTCTACACTCACTGCCTTAATTTTCCAAGTGCTGCACTGGCTTTTGCTCACGTCTGTGTGAGTTTGCCATCAGCTGTGATGCTCAAAACAGGGCACAGTGTCTGCACAGTGATGAGCTGCCCTGTGGGCACACTCTGCCAACTTCATAGGACACGTGGGGCAGGGGCCCTGGGTTTTTTTAAAGAGACTTCATAATTATAGAGCTGTAACAACAAAACCTAGGATTTGAATCAGGGTCAGTTGAGGAACCCACATACAGGTGTGGGCAACCTCAAGGGCTCTCTCTTGGATAATATGTCAAAATTACTCTGGACAGCACCTAAGCAGAGCTGTCCAAGCATGTACCCAAAATTCTTTACAGATCTAAACCTCAGTAGCTAACAGTGAGTCTATGATCAAGCTGATAAAGGAAACTACACTTTCAGAGATGCTAGTTAATTATTTTAACAATTCTTTCTCTCTCCTTTTAAATGGAAGCAGTCACAGAGCTTTGTCAAAAATTTATATTTATACCTTGTTCCATATACTCCTTCCCAGGGGTAAATCATATTAGAAGGAAAGAGAACAAACAGTGAACTTATTGTAATGACAAAATATTTTTTAACTCTTAGACTTCTCTGCTAATTTTTATAACAAAAAAATGCAATTTCAGATTAAATATTCAATCTACCTTACAGTTCACTAGATATCAAAGGCCATTTACATTAAAAACCCAGCATCTTTCTCAGTTTTCTTCTACATAAAAGGATTAGTTAGAAGTCTCTTGTCAATTTATGGTGACTTCAAAGAGCTGAGTCCTTTGCTTCATGTAGACCTTTACTACAAATGATGACACTATCCCTGAAAAAGCAAAGAAATGTGACAATCCTCTTTTTGTTCTGCCTGTTGTGGTTCATATTATCAATGTCTTTGAACATACAGCGAGACAAGCCAAAATCTGTGCAGAAATTACCTGGCTGAGGAGTAGAGTGATGAGATGGTGGCACAGAAGGATGCACTTTAGTGTAGCCACTGCCTACAGGTAGTGCTCTCCTTAACTCACAGGAATAATCTTATTAATGAAAGAATTTCCAAAGGGATATGGGTTGGCAGAGACAGTTAGCCAAGACTATGTACTACAGTACAGTATTTAAAGCCTACTATTTTCAAAAGAGAAAATGACAGGTGAATCTTTATTAGATGAGCATTTTTTAGTTGTCTTTGCTTCCATTACACCGTTGTAAAATCAACAAAAATCTAGGTAAGTCAGAGAGCTCCTTCTGGTAAAATGGATGAAAGTAATGTGAGATTCAAGCTGCAGTCTGTTACACATCAAGATTATAATTCAGCATATTTTTCTAATTCTCCAAAATAACATAACAGAGGTCACATTTCAGTGGCCTTCCTAAATTGCAACTACAGAAATGATGAATGCTTCCATGTGCAAAAGTAGACACCTGCCTGTATAAAGCAACTGCACATAAAAAATCTTTGTGTATACAGGAGATCATGTGCAAATATGCTGAGACATTTATGACTTAAATGCCTTAAACTACAAACACATGCATATACTTAATGCACTAAAGAGAAGAGTAGGGTCTCTTGCTTAGGCTGGTTTTTGGTTTGTTTTTAGTTTGGTTTTTTTTGGCTGCCAAAGTGAAAAATGAAGGGAGGAAACAATTTAGTTGAAATTGAACCAAAATACGTTTTTTCATTGTTTCCTGCTCCCATAAGCTAATAATTGCTATTCATTCGTTAATGCCAAAAACATTTTGGTTTAAGCTCTTTGGGGAAAAGGAACAGAAATGAATGCTTAGGTTGTGAGAAGTGCTGGGGAGTTGCAGAATGAGGATGTTTCCACTTCATCCAGGAGTTCAGTGGCTCCATGATATTTGTGAATTACGTCCAACATTTTCTCCCATCTATTTGATAAATTCCTTTCCAAGAACAACCTTTTAACACATATGCTGTTTCAAAAATATTGCAGATTTAGTGCCTAGCCTAATGTCTTATGCAGGGGTAAATACAAGGTGGACAGGGAACAAAATTGTTTAAAGAGAAACATGACACTGTGGAGGACAGTTTTTACATCATTAAATTCTCTGTTTTCATCTTACCTAAAGATCAAATTGATCTGGGATACTTGCAAAATTTTATAATTTTTTAGCTAATACTCTCTTTCCTACTCACATATTTAAAAAGCAAGTCTTATCACAATTAGATGTTCTTCATTCAGACTTCACCTAGCAGAGCAAGAGTTAATAGTCTACAGTCATCTAAATTGTGGTTCCTTCATTTTGACAGCAAAATATACTTCAAGGCCCCAACCAAAAGTAAATAAAGTGTTAAAAAAATTTAGTTCTTGGCTAAGTTTGCAATGGTTATTTATCTGAAATAGAAACTAAAATGGAAGCATAGTTAGAGGACCAAAGCTTCAGGCACTCATTCTGTGACAAGACCCCAAAATTAGAAGAAGTCTATTCTGAATGAAAAAGTCACATAACTCTTTTTCTATTCTGTCCTGCAAAAATGGACAAGGTGATTCTTACAGAACATGAATTCCTAACCTTTCAGTTCCTCCTATTCAAATATATTAACAAATCTGTCCTAAAAATGTATTAAATATGGGCTTTAAAGTGACACTGAAGGCATCCTGTTCCTGTGCTTCTGACTACAATATGAAATTCTAAGGAAAGAAATTTAAAAACCAAACTTTACCCACTGAACTTCTTTTGAGCAGAGGGAGAGACGGGGGTAGTACCAGCTCTTGACTCCAAGGTCACAAGTTGGTGGTGTCACTGACACTGCAATGCTTTGACTTGCTCTGCTAACATCTGTGTCCACAGAGATTACAGAAAAAGCCTTACACTTGCTGCTACACAGAGATCAGTACATCCTCATTAGCTGGTATTTAGATTGGAATAGAATAAGCAGTTTGCTTTTCCAGTGCTTTTTTCATGGTTTCCTCTATCTTCTCTCAGATATGTTCCTTCTCATGCAGGGAGCAGAACAATCATTTCATAACTGAGCAATGTTTCTCATACAAGACATTAACTTGCTGAAAAGAAAATCTAGAATTTGCCTTCAGAAATCAGCTATTTATTCTCCTGCATAATGAGGCTTTATCTACCTTTTATCTACCTTTTGTGAGTGTTGCAGTATGAGAAAGTCAGTAGAGAAGAATTCCAAACACAGAGAAGAACCTGCACCTAATAGATACTCAAAGAGAACAGGAGAAGGAGTGTGCTGCCATGTGTGACAATAATCTCCACAAAGTATACCTGTAATGCTGACTGTTACTGATTTTGTTAAAAGTGAGGCTGACATTCCTAGCAGAATCAACAGCTACAAAAATCCAGATGGCTCCACCTAATATCTGATACTTGTAAATATTCACCTGGTTCTGAGTAAGTTTAAATTAGACTATCTTCCTGTTTCCACGATCACCCAGGAACCCAAAAGGAACAAAACAATGGGTATTCAAGACAGCAAAACATGTATGTAGGAGTTCTGCAGTTCAGAGATGGCATAAAGTTCCCAGCAGCACCCAAAGTTGTTATTCTACGAGACATTACAAAAAAAATAACCCTCTGGAAAAATACAATTACCCACAAGGAAGATTTTGGTTCTACTTGACATTAAAAAAAAAGTAAATTCTTTTATGTAACCTCTTATTGCCCTTTTAAGAGAGGCTATGGTCTGTGGTACTATGGTTATTGTTCCTACTGGATTTACCCTGCAATCTAAATAATCTGGTCTGGGAAACACTCCCTGAAGTTGTGATTTAGAAGCAATTTCAACAGGTTTGAAACTTTCACTACATTAATTATGTCCTCTGAAGAGGAACATCAATATTTGAGACACACAAAAATTCTTCATTTTGAATTGAGTTAGGCCATTACTCAATCCAGTATTAGCAAGTAATTTTTCCAAATTATAAAATATTGCTCGGTACAACACTGGGTTGCAGTAATTTTCGTTGTTACAAATTTAGAACAAAATAAAAACTACTAGTCTATGCAGTATTTTGATGAAAATATATTAGTTGAGAAAATTTCTTAGAAACCTTACTTATTCATGTAGCTGTAAATACTGGATTTGAGCTCCTCATTTAGAAGTTGATTTTTACACAGATCAAGTTTCCTAAAATTTATGAATACTTTATTGCTTATCTTTCCTTAACTCCTAACTAGGTCTCTTTAGAAATGGAAATCTAGACAGATTGAAAACAATGGGTTTCCTAATGTTTTTGAATACTTTAACACTGAAACTCCTAAAAATCTTAACTAGGTTTTTTTTGCAGAGCACAATGGAATAAAATACATTTTCCTTGGCATTTGTATTTAGAGTATTCAAGATTGTACACATCTTGAATACTGCAGGGGATTTCGATGAATGGTTTAGATTAATGTTGACTGACAGACGACAATTGAGTTTTATGAAAACTTTTGACAAGTCAACATTTGGCTTTCCTCCTGTTTAGGAGAAGACACAAAACTTTGAAAGGAATGCTTGAGGCAACCAGGTTCATGTTTTCCCATTTCTTCAGTAAAGTTTACTAGACCACTTCACTGGAATGGAAAACAGTCGTGAGTGACATTCCTTAGGGATCAGTACTGGGACTGGTGCTGTTGAACACTTTGCCAGAACATGGACAGTGGGATCAAGAGCTTCCTCAGAAAACCTGCCAATGACACCAAACTGTGTGGTGCAGACAACACACTGGAGGGAAGGGATACATCCAGAAGGCTTGAGAGGTGGGACTGTGTGAACCTCATGAAGTTCAACAAGGCCAAGGGCAGGGTCCTGCACCTTGGGTCAGTCCCAAGCACAGATACAGGCTGGGTGGAAGAATGAGTTAAAAACAGCCCTGATGAGAAGGAGTGGGGGGTGTTGGCTGACAACAAGTTCAACACGAGCCAGCAGTGTGTGCTCACAGCCCAGAAAGCCAAATTTGTCCTGGGCTGCATCCAAAGCACTGTGAGCAGCAGGGCAATGGAGGGGATTCTGCCACTCTGTCCACTCTCAGGAGAGCCCACCCATAGTGCTGCATCCAGCTCTGGGGTCCTCATAAGAAGGATGTGGAGGTGTTGGACCATGTCCAGAGAAGCTGTGGATACTCCATCCTTGGAAGTGCTCAAGGCCAGGCTGAATGGGGCTTTGAGCAATTGTTCTAGTAGGTGTCCCTGCCCATGAGAGATGGGGTGGAACTAAATGGTCCCAAAGGTCCCTTCCAACCCAAACCATCGTGTGATTTTATGTTCTGTGATTTTGGATAAATCAGGACAGAACTGGAATTCAAATGCAAACTACTTACAAGTCCAGTTAATACTCCAGACAGCGTGCTGGAGAATGAGAAGTCTCTTACACACAGACTGACTTCGGTGGAACCAGGATTTTACTCTAACAGTCACTTCCAGTACAGGTAAAATATTCTTTGACTCTTTTGTGAGTTTATTCTCGAAGCTTTAAATGAAATACCATCTGTTCCTTAATTTCGCTGTGCATTTTTTCAGTTATTACCTTCCCACTTCAGAATTATTCTCTCTCTCCTAATTTATGTGGATTTTGACATCACACTCTTTATTCAAAATTTTCATTCAAGCTCATTCCACACCAAAGGAAGAAAATCAAATTCCCATACTAGTAAAAAATGTCAGACTAGGTCCTTGACAATGGATTTGGGGATTCCTCAAGGTGAAAGATACTACTAATTTATTTTCATTACCATTTACAAGTTCATCTTGCCAGGTTCTACTTGGAAGAAAATTCTATCTAACAAAATGAAAAGATGGCACAGTTGATTTCTGGGGTTTTTTTTTCCAGGGAATGTGTATTTCTCAAAAGCAGCAAATCACTGCAGATTAAGTCAACCACAATAACTTAGTACAAAAATAAGTTTTCAGGAAAAATGAACTAAGCCAGACAGAACGACAAAAGGTCTTGACATAAAGTCAGAGCACCACTGGGCTGACAACATCACCCTGAAGGTAAAACACAGTCAAAAGCAGCTGGAGAGACAAGGAAGCTGATACAATGGCAACAATGAAACACACTGCAGGTTTATTCTTCTCATTATTTTTAGAATCTGGTAGGAAATTTGCATGTGTCTTCAGGGCCAGTCTGTGCTATTCAATGTTTGATGCCCTCCATGCTCAGTAAAACTTGCTAAAAAGTAAGATCCTACAAGCCTGGCATTACACACTAGAGCAGACTTGCTGTGCCTTTAGCAATATACAAGTCACATGATGCTTTTTTATGCCAGTTTGGGCTCATGTACCAAACCCAGCTGCAGCTCTGTGTGTTTTACATAGAGGATTTTAGAAAGGCATTATGTTCTACAAGAGCACTTTATCCCATTCAGCCAGGTAATTAAGCACATCTTCACAGAATCACTGTTTTTAATGATACTTTATAAGGGAAAAAAAAAAAAAAAACAGAAACAAAACTAAGCCCAGAACATAGAGTCCCCACACACCATTTTATCTGATAGTAGTATAGTTTGAGATAGGCTTTTGATCCATCTGCTTTTACTGAAATCAATGGAAATCCCTCATTGAGAGGCATAAGTGTCTCCATGTGGCATACATTATATCATAAATAAACCTGTATTTGAGAGAAGGGGAAGATGATGGGATAATACTGTTCTTCTCAGGGCACAACTGTATAATGGAGGATAAATGGGGCAGTGGAGAAAGAGAGAAATAACCAACAGACCACATTCCCCTCTGTGCACTGCTGTCAACTTGGCACAACACTTTGAAGTACATTGGGCAGGATTCCTGTTTTGCTTTATACACTGGGCTATTAATTTATTTTTCCCTGGGGGAAATGCTACTGGTGCATGTCAAAGACAGCTCTATTTGCAGCTTGTGGGAGAAAAAGCTTGTCACGAGCACACTGAGCCCCAGTGTAAAAACCACCCAACCTGTTGCAATAGCAGCACACACAACAACCTGTGTGCACTGCCCTGAGTGCTCTCCCCTTTCTGGCTGCAGGCAGCACCTGCCTTTCTCCCTGACTGCACAGGTGTTTTTTACTCTCAGACACTTCTAAAATTCTGGCATTCATCCTAGAGATGGAGCAAAATGTGCAGCTCAGATCCAGATGTCCCTGATCCTTTGGAAAAAGACAGATAAACAAGATAAACAATTTTGAGTTGCAGAATTTGGTTATTTTTAACTCTATTCACAGCATCTGCCTCTGTCACTGCACAGAATAAGAACAGATATTTGACAGCAGAGTGCCTGGTTTTACCAAGTACTGCAGTGCTATTTACTAAGACAACACTACAATGATTTACACTGTGAAGACAATAGATATTTAACATTTTTGATGTCTGACTAAAAATCTGTAGAAAACAAAACAAAACAATAAAACCCAAGAGGAAATAGGAGGTTCTTTTCCCCTGCATCTTTCAGATTTGTAAAGCAGTCCTAATATTCCATTCTCCTCTGTGGTAACTCTACAAGATTTCATTTGAACATAATTCTTCTTTAAAATCTGAAATACTGCAGTAAGATGATTTCAAGGATGTAAGTGTGTGATTGTGGGAAGCAAAAGCCACTGACTCAAGGACTGTCTCCAACATGCACAGCTGAAAATCTCTGCAAATGCATAAACAGGGAGAGCCCTGAAAACAGAGGTGAAACCAAAACCTTACGTCATGACCAGTGTCTCATCTCCAGGTTCACTAAGGAGTCCATCTACAAAGACAGAAGTGCTGGTAAAATTATGTGTGCTCCAGGTCTGGCCTTCATCTATGCTGAACCTGCAAAAAAGCAGAAAAGGCTTTTATTTACAACTACTGGTATACAAAGCAGAATGCACTTTAAAAATCCCCTCACTACTAAAGCTTTGGATTTTTGATCACAAAATACAGTATGCCTAGACAGTGCATGGTGTTAATGTGATCTTCTCAGTAACTTATCCAGGGATTCCCAACTTTATGAGAAGGTGTAATAAATTTTCCACAACAGTATAATTCCTCAGGCCAATTAAAGGTTGAGCTCTGTCAACAAACTATCTAGCTACCTTGAAGATTCAAAAGTTAATTCACATTTCATTCTTTCTAGTAGTCTCTGAGCTATAGATCAATTCTGCAAAAATGAGCCCAACCACAAACAATAAAGATGCCTGAAGTTTTTTAATGCTGAAGATGATCTACCATATTCTGCTGCACTATCATGCAGTCTAAAACTTGACATTTTATGACAAAATTCTTTGCAACACACCCTTCCTGCCAAACAGGCAGAGAAGGCACTTGCTGCATTGTCACCATACGAGAGGATCTATGCACAATGCAGTTAATTTGTGCATGAATATCTCAGATGAGCTGTGATTCTGGCACACCAAATTACACAGCACACAAGTGCAAATAAGTCCTTTGCCTGTTGGCTCCCAAACTCTACATTAAATTGCTCTTGCCAGAGGAACTCAGGGCTGTTCTCCAGCTTTCCTGTGCTCCTTGGAGAGGACAGTATCAGTGAACTCTCCTGACTGCAGATCTGAGCCACACATGCAGCACAGGCTGAGCATCGACACTGCTGGCACAGACAGTAGTAAATAAACAATTATGCTGAACATGGCTTCTACTGTAGAGTTCCAGAACAGTCTTAAATAAAAAACACCTACACTGATGCAAGAAAATGTTATTATGATTAATGCATGATGCCATGGAACCTTCAGCACCATGAAGCAGTCTTAAAGTAAACATCCAACTGCATTCTGTTGACTCAATGAATGTTAAATTAAGCTGACTCCACCTGCATTTCATACATGATCACAGTGAAATGCTTATCTTAAACTCTGAACTTTGAGGTCTTGAATACACAACAGCTCTACTCTAATTGACTGTAGAATTACTTGAGTATTTTCAGAGGGATGGAGGTATCTTTGATAGCCACAATAACTCCACCATGGTCCAAGTACAAGATGTGGTGCTCCTCTTCAAAGACCTGGAAGTCAGACAAAGAAAGGCCAACTAAGCAAATGTACAAAACAGCTGAAATAAAATGAACAAGCAAACAAGAATTAAGAGACTTATGTTTTATAATGTCCACACTTCAAATTGAAAAGGACATAAAAGTCAGGTTAACTCATATTTCTCCTAGCTGTAAAAGAAAAGAAAGTTAAGCAGGTGACTCAGAAAATGTTCAGGTTCAAATCACAGTCAGATTAAACTGCCTGAAGTGATTTTAGCCCAAGCTAATCTTTCTCATAGTATGCATTCTGCATTCCTTCCTATTATATATCACTAAGTGACCCATCACCTTACTTTGGTGTTTGCCATATTCTGTGCATCCTGTAGAACAAAATGCTTTGTAGTCTAATTCTAGGAAAAAAAGGAAAAGTACTGCTCTCTGTGACTGTCTCACATATTCCCCAGAACCTACAAAATGTGAAATAATTGGTGCAAGCACATTTTCTGCTTTTCCGGTGTCGGTGAGTTGAAGTTCAAATATCATCTGATGTCCCATGGAGGCCACTGTGAGTTTGGAACCAAGATACATGTCATATATTTAATGGTGTAAAGGATTAAAAACTCCATAAATTATTTTAATTCCTTTTCTAAAGGTTATCAGCAGTGCTAAAATAAAAGCACAGGTAGGTATCTTTCCTGTTTTACATCTAAATTCTGTTTTAAGACAAGATTTGCTTATGTTATTAAGCTGTGAACGTTCATTTAACACAAGACCAAGTGATATGGGAGAATTATAGACATTTAGCATTTATAGACAAACATACAGTCTCCTGTATGCTTTGACAAAGCAAAGGTAAAAACTATAAAGGTTAACTTTACTTTGCCTTGTAAATGAAAAAATACTGACAACACTGAATTTTCTTGTTTTGGCAAAACTAATTGCTATATTTAGAAGAAGTCTCAGCAAGACTGAACCAGAGCTGGGGTGAAAGTATCTCACAGCACACTCACAATTACTTCAAAAATAGCAAGTGTTTAATTTGGGTTGAGATCTCAGTCTTCCTCTCATCTAGTAAGAACATATTTTATGGGAATCCTAGGGCTTCAAGTGTCTGATCAGTTTTTCAGTGTTGCCAATTTACAGGCAAAACCCTGATATGAGGCATTTATAGTCCAAGTACTCATTCCCCCAGCTGTGCATTTCAGAAGAGAACTCAGTAAAGGACAGACATTAATTTTAGATGCACTTCAAAAGGATGAGATCAGCTGGAGTCAGATAAGCAAGCAGAGTCTGGATCCTCCTCTAAACTTTGTTTGAACTTCCCCTCAAACCAAAATGCAGCAGTTTGTGCTGGGACACCAAGTCTCCCAGAGCTCCACCACTGAAGATAAAGGAAGCTGATATCTGCACCACTTCATGCAAATCTGCCTTTCCCAGAAAAGCACCATGGTAGGTCCTCACAAACCATTTTAATAATCCTGCTTTAGCACACTATGAAGCACAGAGAATATAATTCAGACATATGAATGCTGTTGTTATATCATGCTCTTCTTCCACACACTTTAAACTTTTTATAAACAAAATGTATGAAAGCCTTACGAGAACAATTCTTCATCTTCAATACACTGAAAAGAATGAACAGTTTCATGCCTGTTTATCACAAATGTAAATATTTATCTCTACTTTCTGGAAACAAAACAAGGCAGTTTGCAAAGGATCGAGGCAAAGGTGGTCCCAGTGTGAGAGGTGAAATTCAGAGCTAGGAAGATGATATGAGAGTTCACAGCCGCCCACCAATTCTGATATACATCTCTCCACTAAATAAAACAAGCAAAAAATCTAGTCTGATCCTTACCAGTAGCCAGCCACTAGAGAATAAGATTTTTATAACCTATTTCTGTAATTCTGTGGGTACATTTTGTGCTTTATAATCAAAATGTCAGCTCCTATTCTATCCTCGTCCTATGTCTGTCCCAATGACTTCAGCAGCTATTTCGGGTCAGAATATCTGTTGGAAGAAATTGGGACAGCTCCATGAAATCAATGAGGGCATATTTAAGTGGTCCTAGAGAAATATATGCCATACAATTTTACTTTGCAATGCAGAAGTTGCAAAAATAAACAAAAATTCCTGAGATCACTTTTTTTTCTTTCATCAAGAGATATCCATTACTAAGTTCAAATCTGGAAACAGAAGTTTTTGACACAGAATGAGCCAGCTGGACCTTCTCAGGGTTCGGAGGCTGGAATGACATCCTTTTTTGTTGTGCTTAGAAGTGTTAACATCTATCTCCTAAGATGCCTGCAGGAAAACATTTATTTTAACTTAACTGAGGGTTTTTCAAGTTGCTTTGATACACAAGGATTTGACACAGATAAATAATATTCCAACAAATAAAACCCCACCAGACTAAGGCTCCAGAGATCTAGATTTAGTTTCTAGACATCCAAGAGGCTTTCTGTGTAACCTCATTAGCTTAACTGAACATTTTGTTGCTGCAACAGCTACTCTGGTAGCAGATCAAATGTGAAAGCTTTATTGTTGCTGACTTTTTCCTTTTATTTATGGCATTCTTTTTGAAAGTCAGACCTTTCCCTTGCTCTTAGCTGTATAAATACTCTGCTGTATTTTAAGTACAATGTTGTAACAGATGCTGTTGAAATAACAACGGCAGCCAGAATTGTGAACAGAAATCAGTGCTAAAAAATAAATAAAAACACTCATATGTATACATAAATTAAACCTTAGCATTTAACAGAGTATCCTAATGTTTCATGTTCATTAACATATTTTATTATATTGTTTTCCTGGTGTAATAGACAGAGAAATCTTTCAAATAAACATGAGTTCACCTTAGGCTACATCCTCATGTAGCTTCATGCTTCCACCTAGCACTGAAGTTAATGGCTGGACTTGGTGATATTAAGTGTCTTCTCTAACTTTAATGATTCTATCATTCTCAGCCCACATATTTCATGACAATGTCAAGGTGAGATTCCTTTTGCTACAGCCCAGTTCACAGCACGAGTGTTTAAGCCACTTGCCAATCAACTCCTAAAGCACTGCTATTTGCAGTGCAATGTTGTACAGTACACAGCCATAATTTTCAGTTTTCCTCAAATAAAGAGTGATGGTTTCAAGATATACCAACAAGCAGCTCAGCCATGCAACTGAAAGGCAGAAAAACAACTGGAACCAGCACAAGTGGGATTGTGGTTATTGAAAATTACAATTCTTGGTTTTGCTTTTTGTGCTAGCTGGCACAGGCAGGATGCAGGAACAACCACAAACCCACAGATGAAATGCAATAATAAATTATTCTCATTGCCTGTCCAACTGGAGGAGCCCTGAAGCAGCACCTGGGCAGGGCAGGGGACACAGCAGGGGATGCAGGCACTGCAGAGCCCAGTCCATGCCCCAGGATCACCCAGCCTAATGTACTGCAGGGGCTTGCATGGGCATAATTTACCACTCTGCTTCAGTCTTTGCAGCAGCAGAGCAGGGATCTCAGCATGTTTGATACTGTGCCTCTGTCACAGGCCTTTGTTATCTGAACACAGAAGTTCCACTTGTTCCACATGGAAGGCCAAAAAATTACTGGTATGGATATGGGGCTTGACACCTGAGCTGTGTTTACAGTTCTCCTCACCAACCTTTGATTTTTTCCCAAACATTTCCTTTATCACCAGAATTCACCTGATTTCAAAACCTCTTTTTAAGGTGTTCATTTCTATCTCTATGTACTCTGGTTTATAGGTCGGTCTTCCTGAACCCTTATGTTCCCACCCTTATGAACCCACATCAAATGCAAGCTATGGGAGGTTTGATGCTGTCTTATGCACACTGTTAAATTACAGGATCTCTGACCTTCCCCACAGTTCTGTAATCCACAGTCCTGTGAACCAATACTGCTATTATTTCAAGAAAGCTCTCATTAATTCCTTGCGCTACATTTCCCCTAAGTCTCCCATGTTTGCTTTTCTCCATTCTCTGTCTCTGCATGCAAGCACAGACTGCTCCTCTTCTCTGCAAACAGCTCAGCAACCTCATGTGAGCTTGTGAGAAAGGTGCCAGGCCCTCATTAATGACAACCACAAAGTTGAGGCAGAGACTTAAACTCAGACAAAGTGTGTGCCAAAGCACAGGATTTCACCAGCTCACAAGACCTGCAATTTACTGAATTATCTAAATTCCTGTATCACCTGACTGAAGCCTTCTCTTTTGTTGTAAGAACTCCAGCAGAGAAAGAAAATGGGCTGCAGTCCACTGGAAGAATTATTTAATTGTGAACAGCAAGGCCATAAAATACATAAAATAATCAACAGTTTCATTCTGATCACAAATATTAGAATTTAGTAAGATCTTTCAAGGGCTTCATAGGAGTTTTAATTAAAGCTAGCAATGTTGGTTGTCATTTTGACTGTAACAATGAAGGGTCAGTTTGTGGCTAATTTTACAGCATAATTAGGCACCTTCGGGTAAAGTTGCAACACATATCATTTACCTGTGTGTCTACAAAAAAATCAGTGAAAACATGAATTTGATCTCATTCCTCTTTTCTTCTTATTCTTTAACCCAGAAAACCTAGAAAACTGGCAAATGCTGACAAGAAATTATGAGAGTCCTCCAAGAAGTATTAAACAATACAGTACCCACTGTAAATCCTGGAAGGCTTTTGCATTTAAACACTTATTTATTTTATGCTAGACTTCAAGAAGGAATTTGGTATAAAATTTTATCTTTTAAACATCAAAGGACATTATCATTACAAAAATAACCCATTTCTTTTTAAAGCACTCTGCGGAGTACTAATGGCACCCTACCATAGCAATATAAGAAACTCTGTATTTTTATCTTTTAACCTCAAATTCCCCAAGCTCGGTAACACTACTGAGAACATTTTCACACTTAATGGTTCTAAGAAAATAACAAAAATCGATTTCAGCTGAACACTACAACACTATTTTAAGTGAAATTAAATTATTTTTTGAAAATGCTTTGGTCCTTGGTGGGGGCTTTTTTTATCCTGCATATATATTAGAAGAGGAATCTATGTGATACTGTGCATTGCTGCAATATACATATACAGAGAAAGAAAATACTCCTGTGCTGAGTGTTTTGGGTTTGCACAGCAAGGTTTTGGTAGCAGTTGAGTCTACCAGGTGGCTTCTCTGAGACACTTCCAGAGAAGCTTTCTCGCATCCTACAGCCAACAAAAGCCAGTTTTGAGATGGACATGCCACCAAGCTTGAGTCAATCCGCAACAGCAGTGGCTGTTAAATATTATGTTAAAATACGTAATCCTTTGGGATTATGTATTTGAGAAATGCACAACAGCTACTCCAGCAGGAGTGAAGAGCTGAGTAAGAGAGAGGAGCAGCCCTGCAGACACCCAGGCCAGTGCAAAAGGGAGGGGAGGAGGTGCTGCAGCTGCTGGAGCAGAGATTCCCCTGCAGCCCTGGTGCAGCCCATGGTGAGGCAGCTGTGCCCCATGGAGGTCCAGGGTGGAGCAGAGATCCACCTGCAGCCTCTGGAGGAGCCCAACACTGGAACAGGGGGATGCCTGAAGGAGGCTGTGACTCCATAGGAAGCTGATTTTGGAGCAGGTTTGCTGGTAAGACTTATGATCCCACAGGGGACCACAGCCTGTTCCTGATGGGCTGCAGCCCATGGGAAGCACCCACCCTGGAGAACTCATGGGGATCTACAGCCCATGGAAAGGACTCATGTTGGAGAAGATCATGGAAAGCTTCTCCCGTGGGAGGGAGCAGGGGAAAATGTGAGGAGTCCTCCCTGTGAGGAGGAATGAGCAGCAGAGATCCGTGTGTTGAACTGACCACAGCCCCCATTCCACATCCCCCTGTGCAGCTCAGGGTGAGGAGGTTGAGAATTAGTGAGTGAAATTGAGACCATGATGAAGGGGGAGGATGGGTGATGTTGTGAGATTTGGGATTATTTCTCACTCTGTTATTAATTGGCAATCAAATAAATATCCCCCAAGTCGGGTCTGTTTTTCCCATGGTGGTAATTGGTGACCAATTTCTCCCTGTCCTTATCTCAACCCATGAGCTTTTTGTTGTATTCTCCCTCCCCTGGCCAGCTGAGGAGAGCAGTGAGAGAGAGATTGGTGGGCACCTGGCACCAAGCCAGGGCAAACCCACCACAGAGACAGAGCAGTTCAGGAAACAATACATGAGAAAGGTGAAATGCTTTAATGGACACCAGTCAGTGGAAGAAAAAGCCATCCAGAATTCAAATAGCATGAAAATATCACAGTTCTCTTTTTTGATACTTTGGTATTTGCAGTCCTTGAATTTATTAAATTATGCCAAAACACTTTAAAAAATTCTATTATTTTTTAAAAAATATCTTTTCACTTGTCTCAGTTTCAATGAAGAAAAATTTTATGCTTAACTAACAGCTTTCAGATTATGAAGCAGAATTTTTGCCCTTGTACCCAAGCCATGTCTTTTAGCTCAGAATGTTTGTACTGCAAGATCTAGTCCAAGTCCACTTCATCATTAACATAGGAAGATTACTTAAATTATTAAAACCCTAAACAGACACTATGTTTTTTGCATAAGATACTTATAAGATCCTTAAAGAGACCAAAATATTTGAACCTCAGAAGAACCTGACAGCCCAATCAATTTGAGTCTAAGAAAATCACCTTCTTAATCTCTTAGTTTCCAAGCAAACTGGAGATAATAACACCACCTCCTTCAAAAGAGTGAGTGTCTAAAGATTAGTTAAACATTACATAATTCATCACACGTGGTACATTGAAATTATTCCCAGGTTCTTTGATGATTTATGCCTCCTACCTGGCGCCACGTTTTCCCACAGTCAGATGTTATGTACATCTCCTCCTTGTACTCAACCAGCTGAGAGCCCAGGTTACCTGTCACAAAGAGAGAGAAAACAGGGTTTGCATCCACATCAGCAAGAGAGATTGGATCTAGTCCTGATGCCAGTCTGAGTAAGAAGCTTCCAGATCAGAGCAAGAACTAAAGACAGTTGAACAGGCTTACTTCATTTCTGGTAGAACTAGCAAAATCCCTCAAAAACACATATGTACAATTTCAAAGTCTTCCTCTCCATTGCTAGATTGCCCACAGGTGGAAGCAGAGGCTTGATTCTAACACCTAAATTCACAAGTCAGACCATTTACTTTTGTGACTGCACACTGAAAAATTATCATGAAACAACATATATTTAAGACATAACTATGAAACATCCATAAACTCAGAAGCTTTAACCTTAATCATGTTCTGTAAAGTTATTCACATTGAACTCAAACTGTTAAAATGAAATATTTTATCTTTAAGACTTGATGAAGTGGTAGCTAGACTAGGATCTGGTCATGCAACATGAAAAGAGGGGACAGAGCTTTTGAAAAAGAGTAAATATAAAAGAATCATTTGATTTACCTAAATATTAACCAGAAAGTAACTGAATACTTTGAAAAATAGCACTGAGGAGAATTCAGGTTCCTGCGAAGTTAACAGAAGTGTTAAACTTGGGGAAGATGATAGCAAATGCAGTCCCAAATACAGAGATCTCCATCTTTTAGCATGCAGTATTTCAAATAGCAAATTATTAAATCACCAGGCAACTTAGTGTTTTAGGGGAGAATCATTTATGGCACAATATTCCTTGTAAATGACATCCTCCTGGGGATTTTGACTGATATATATTGTTTGCATGTTTCCACAGTAGAAATAAGATGAAAATTATCAGATCCTCTTAAGCAGAAGAGACATTGAAAGAAAACTCTTGAGATTAGAACAGCACTATGAAATTTCACATGTGCATTATATAAATAGCTGGTTTTTAACCACTAAACCAGATCTGTTTATGCAGAGTGTACTTACAGATGCTGAAAGGTTCCCAAGAGGAACAGCAGTGCCCACTGCCCAAAACACACACTCAGTTTAGCCCATCAAGATTGCATGTGCTCTGCTCTTTAACAGGATAACTCCACATCATAACCCTAAACACATCCTGGACAGGATTGGAATAATTATATTGAATTAGGGAATTTATAGGAGTCAGTTAATTCTTTTAAACTGCATCTAACAGTTCAGAAGATGCCACTTCCCATTCTTGGATTTTGCTTGCGTTTTCATCTTTCCGACACACTGCACCACTCATTAATCAGATAACTCAGCACAGATTTAGCTGGTCATAGAATATGTTGAGTTGAAAGGGTCTCATGAAGATCATTGAATCCAAATCCTGGCCCTGCACAGGACACCCCCAGAATCACATCATGTGCCTGAGAGCATTGTCCAAATGCTTCTTGAACCCAGGCAGGATTGGTGCTGTGACCCTTTCCCTGGGGAAAGCTCAATCACCCTCTGGGTGAAAAGGTTTTTTACCTGATATCTGACCTACACCTCCCATGAATATAACCAAATGAAATAGCTCCAAAAGGAAAGCTTCACACATTAATTCAGTTATATTTTCTCTCCAAATACAGCTTTAAGATTAATCTGATCACTAGAAGGAGATATGAATGAGAAATCACCTTCTCAGGGGCTGAAGGGAGGGAAGGAAGAATTGATTAACTGCATTTAAAAAATACATTTCTTTTGCCATTCTTACTTTCCTCTATTATACTGCTCACTGCTATATCACCTGCAAATGGGTATATTCTTGTGCTTCTACAGTAATCACTGTATGTTTTCTATAGGAAAGCTGAAAACAGAAATATTTGCTTGCTAGAATTGAACATACTGCTGTCAGTCTACACTCTCCTTTACACAGGTAACTAATGAATACAGTGGCAGTTTTGCTCCTGAATAAATGCTGTTTATTCTACTTCTTTTCACCACTTACTGAATTCTACTTGCATGAGTAGGTCTTTATTTTGAGCATTGCTAGGGATCTGCACTTCAAAGAATTCTGTGGTAAATTGCCTTGCTAATGGAAAATTAGTCTGTAAACTAAACAGCACCTACTTGTGCTTCATTAAAAAGCCTTTTCTATCCAGCTGATTGAGTAATGATATTAGCAACAGCATCATAATTGCAGCTCTGCTAGAAGACAGACATGACTTCTAGTTCTGATTTTATCTTTATTGTCTTTTCTTGGTAAAAGAGCAAAAGGAGTTTCTGGGCTCAGTTATAATTCCAGAGACTTTTCATTCTGCCTAAACAACAACTGATGCCAACAGGAACAGAATCTGGGACACTGCTTTGGGAAAAAGGACTTCAGTGATGTTTGACCTTTGGAAACAGTCCATCCATGGGCCAAGGGTGGAAGCCCAGAAGTGGGGCATGCAGGACCTGCTGATTGCTGACACTATGTTTAATTGTGTCATTAATGAAGGCTGTAATTTTCATTACTTCCAGATTTTTTGGGACACACAATTACATGACATAGTTATGCAAACTTTGTAAGATGAAGTCTTCAAGCAGACAGGAAAAAAAAAAAAAAGCGCCTTTCTGTAAGGAAGGATAAAACTTTAAAACTTCTCAGTGCAGTTGGAATTTGCTCTGTGGGTACTGCAGACCATGGGTTGCTGAAAAAGCATCAGTGGATTCAGAAAGAAAAAGCAGGAGAGGCCAAAACAAGGAAGCTGCAGCACCAGGGAGACAGGTAAAGTGCAGTAGGAAGCACCCATGCAGCCAAATCTGAGATGTGACAGAGAGAAGGAAATTTCCACAGGAACACACACTGGTGCCTAAGTTTTATAAACTACAGAAAAGTCACTCTGAAAGCTCTTAGCCTGAAAACGTAGAACTGGAATAAAACCAAGTCCTTCAAAGATTTCAGTGAACTCCCCCTGATTTTTATTAGCAAACTTTTCTATTTAACATGTGTGACACAAGAGCTGTGAGTTTTCTCTAGTTAAAAAGTTCTAACTTTATTTTTCAATATGCTAATAAAAAAAATAACTTCAAAGATTTGGAACATGTTGTTCTTTTTGAGATTTAAAATAAAGTGCATAATTCTAGGCTGTAGCTACCTTACAGAGTGTTGGTTACTGGATCAGCCAGCAAACTTAACACAGAGTGTGTAATGGCACCCCATAAACCCCTTTACAACAGCTCCAATTTCCATCAAATAAAATGCAAAAAATCTGACATTATTTAATAACACTGCAAACAAACAACTGCAAAGCCACAGCAGCAATCAGAGCAGAACCGAGAAATTCTGAACCTTTCCATGACATATCTGAGGAGAATTATAAAACATATTTGTGGTAAATGTGGCAGCCAGTAACATGTGAGCACAACTGATGCTGTGATCAAGTGACGTGAGAAGGTGAGAAAGCAACAATTCTGCTCAGCCCAAGACTGGAAGGCAGCAATGTTTAAGTACCATTCCCACCACGTCCTGCAGTGTTTGGACTGCACCACAGCCCCCAAATATCAGTGTGCTACTTGGCCTGGTGGGCCACACCAAAATCTGTGCTTCTTATTATAGCTGGAAATATCTGCAGTAACTCCTCAGGTGTGCCATTATAGCACAGAAACGTTTCTGTCATTTTAGTGGGTCTGTGTTAGGTCTCAAAATCCATCTGGGGGAACAAGTAAATGCAGTCTAATAAACTGCAGGCAACTCAGGTTTATACTGAAAAAGTTACTGCAACTGGAATGGGTAATCAGCTGCAGCCATGTGCTGTTTTGGGCTGTGGTGGAGTTTATTTTCTTCACAGCACCTGGTACAGGGCTGTGTTTTGGACTTGTGCTGAGAAGGGTGTTGATGACAGTACAAAGATGTTTTCAGTACTGCTGGGCAGTGCTTACACAGTCAAGGCCTTTCCTTCTCCTCACCCCACTGCACCAGTGAGGAGCTGGGGGTGCATGAGGAATTGGAATGGGACAGCCAGGACAGCTGAGCCCAGCTGACCTGGGGATATCCTGACCACATGTCATGTTCAGCAATTAACTGAGGGAGACGTTGGTGCAGGGGCATTGCTCAGGGACAGGCTGGGCACCAGCTGGTTAGAGATGAGCAACTGTTTTCACTTACATCACTTCTCTTTCTTTGGTTTCTCTCCATCCTTTTTCATTCCTATTCCTATTCCTATTCCTATTCCTATTCCTATTCCTATTCCTATTCCTATTCCTATTCCTATTCCTATTCCCATTCCTATTCCTATTCCTATTCCTATTCCTATTCCTATTCCTATTCCTATTCCTATTCCTATTCCTATTCCTATTCCTATTCCTATTCCTATTCCTAATTATTATTTCATTTCCGTTATTAAGCTGCTCTTTTCTCAATCCATGAATATCCTCACTTTTATCTTCCCAGTTCTCTTCCCCCATCCCCTTGGAGGGGAAGTGAGACAGGAGCTGATGCTCAGCTGCTGGCTGGATTTAAACCATGCCAAGGCTCTATTAGCCACAGCTACAAATGGTATCATTCTAACAGGACTTCTGATGTGAGTGCCCTGAGAACTCCCCTGACACATGGCACAGAGTATTTGCCATCCAGTTTCATGAAGTTTTGTTTGTAATACAGAAATTTCTAAAGTTTGTCTTACAATATCTTGTATTCTTTTTGTAACTAAATGACTCTCATGTGTGTGTCTTCTCCAGTGCCTGGGGGATGACACACACCTGAATTGTCCTTAAACATCCTCCCAAAAGCTTTTGCCACCAACAGAGCCAGGATATTGTGCTAGATGGACTGGGCCTGAGTCAGTTTTGCTCTGCTGTTATGGTCTGACACTGCTTCTACTTAGGAAGCAAAAGGAAATATTTTGACCTGCATTTTTCAGTTTTTGATTAAAAACAGTCTTTTTTCATTTCTGTTACTTACATTCTTAGAAACTTTTTCAAACAGTGTTTTGGGATACATGAAATCTTCTTTTGTTTTTTCCTGTGTCCTGAGTAAAGGCTGATTTTAAGTAACTGCATAAAATCACTTGTTCCATCCTTGCAGAGGTGGCAGTACCAGAATCTATGATACAGGGACACTAGCTACTGTTCAACACAGTTCTCCAAGCTTTCTCTAACTCCACACATGACAATTTTAGCAGATGGCAGCACAGGGATGTGAAAGAAAGCAATGTTTTTCTGTGATGTCTGGTGGCCAGCAAAGTTCTCTGGAAAGGTGGTATAGCTGTGAGAATCACAGCTCTCAATACAGATCTTGAGAGGGTCAGGCATTTTGGCAGGCTCTTACTGAGTCACAAAAAATATGGAAGATGATTTCATTTGAAATTTACCATATATTTACATGTTTTAAGTGTTAGTTATCACTGTGTTTACCCATATTTTTATATGTGACTTTGGACGTGTTTACAGTAAGAAGAAATAATCCCCATATGCAACGCTTAGATAATCCCTCTAATATGGAAAATCTTTTCCAGTTACTTAAATTTAGCACACAGGCAGACACCTACTCCAAAAAGAGAGATGTGCCTTGCCTGGATTACTGGTAATTAATACAGTTGTAAGATGCCTTCAGGACATGCACAATAAGTTAAAATTTCATGGTTTGCAATCTCGTAGTCACAGAATAGAACAAACACAACCAATTTGTATTTAAATCTCCCAAACAGTTTTGCCTGGCAAAGCTCAAGAAGTGTTCAGATGAGGGAGTGGGGAATCAGAATTGAGGCACGTTACAAAAATTTAAAGGAATTTCAGGATGTTCACCTCAAAATGTACTGGGAAATGCTCAATCATCTCCCTGTTCCCTTATGCTTTTTTTATGAAGGCATCCTAGTACGCCACTTCTGTGAAAAATGATAGAAATTCATCACAATGTACGCAATTATATTTGGCCCTGATGTGACACAAAGTAAACAGAACTTCTCCAGCACTTCCTCAATTTGTGTGAATGTGCAGAATTTACTGCTCGCTTGATTTGCCATCTGGATTGGAAGCTATGTAGGCAATTATTGTAAACTAGCACCTGAAAAAGCTACACTTCTCTAAATATTTTTCATAGAAAAGCCCTTAGCAAGTTTATAGTAAAAATTTACACATCAATTGACACACATTTCATAGCTGATGCTGTGAGAAATGGAAGTTGTTGCCAAGATTAAAATGCACAAAAATCAAATGTAAATGCAAAATCCTATTGCATTTCTTAAAGAGAGCAAAGCAGTTATTTAAAATACCACTTCTGTATGCAGCTACAAAATTTAATATTCTGTCTGAACAATTTATGTATAGACAGAAGCTAAAAATATGCATTCTGAGAACCTGCATTTATGCAGGTTGAACAGAGTGGGATTTTATATTCGTAAGCATGAGTTTAAAAAGATGCAATTTTAACATCTTATTAAAGAGGTTAAATTTTCCCAGTTTTCTAGGTGTTGATGCAGTTCACCATTTAATTAGTCTTTTTTTAAAAAATAAAACAATATTCAGTAGCCTCTGATCTCTGATTTTTCCAGCATTTTCCATATCAAAACTGTACTTAAATCACAGCTTTTCCATTACCATAAGCAGCTGTGCTGTCTAATCTTCCTAGAAAGAAGCCAAAATCTACTTTTTAAAGGGATTTTTTTTCCTTTTTGATCAATAGGTTTGTTATGCTTAGAAACCTTATTTCCAGTGCTTATCCACTTGCTTGCATCACTTGTTTCTACCCCGTGGAAAAAAATGTGATATTCTCTATTGTCCTTTGGTTTTTCAGCTAATGGGAGTTTTCTTGTAAATATTCCCTATTTCCATCAACTGCCAAAGAGGCCTTCTTAGCATCTGCTCACTGGTCCTGAAAATTATCAAAATTGTACACAGTCATGTCAGCCATGTCACTGTACAGTATTTTTCCAGAGTATTAATATTTCCCTCTCTCTGTTGGCAATTATATACCTATTTCACCCTGAGAATAATTTTGCTTTTTACAGCACAAGGTACTGATGATTCCTAGACATGCTGTGATCAGCTGACATTCACAGATCTTTATCATCTTCAGTCATTTCCAGAAGTTGTGCTCTCCCTCAACCTAACAGTAAAATTCCAATAGTGTGTGATGTGGCCCCAATAATGTGATTTCTGAATGTACTAAGAACCTAATATTCATGTTGATTTGTATAGGATTATCAGTTTCAAGGATCAGGCCAAAGGAAATTCAAGCTCTCTCTATGTAAAGTATCTCTGATAAGAAGTGTAAGTTTACAAGAGTATCAGGTTTGCCAAATAAGACTGAACACATGCATTGAATCTGGATGACCTGGGCATCCAAATAATGTAAATGTAAGTCAAAATCAGAATTGATTCAGGTCATCTTTTGGCAAGGGGATGCAGTTGCTCTACAGTATTTTTAAGGCTCCAAAATAGATCCTTTTGCAATGTTTTCAGCTACAGAAGCTTTTCTTCTGCCAGAAAAAGGACACACTTCACTTTCTTGACCAAATTTTTCCCACTTTCACACCATGCCTCCCAGCTTTTTAGGCAGCTAAAAGCAAAGTGGATTGCAACTGTTTTGCAATTTTGCAATTGAGCAAAGGTTCCTTCTGCCATTCCCATTACATCACTGGTTGCTCAACAAGCAAGTCAAATCTAACATATTAGTTCAATTCTTCAGGATTTTCATGGGTGTAATCAAAACTCCCTCCTGATCACGCTGAGGAAAGCTGTTGACAAGTTCTCTACCTGGCAGAGTAAGACAATGTCCCAGTGATAAAATGTCACCCCATCCTAGAAAGGAATTAAGGGCAAAATCCACTTCTACAACCTGTCCTCCTTAATGTCGTCTCAGAGAACAGAGCACTTAAAAAACATCTACAAAGTCCAAACAAAAGAAAACAACCCCAAATATCTCAAATATATCTTCAACACATCACATTATAGTGCAAAGAGAAAAAAATGAAATAGGAATAGTAGACTAATTTAATCTCACTGCTTAATTTGCTACTGGAAAGCATTTAAGCAGGATAGGATGATGCTAAAATTAAGAACCTACATTTTGTGAGCTTTCATGAAAAAAGAAGACATTTGAAATGGAAGATATTTTTTGAAACATATGAATTCATAAAGTTTGACATGAATACATATTAGGAATCTATCTACAAGGGCACTGCATAAATTCTTATTCCCATTTATATTGCTAAAAACAATTCACCAGGTAGGTCTGTCTCCAGTAAAATACTTTAAACTCCCTTTACATTACAGAAAATCTTGAAGTCTTCAGTTATATTGAAGATTACCAATAACTGGTAATTGTCATTCTCTTTAAACATCACCTTGACATCCTCAGGAAACTTTCAACTTAGTAAGCTGCTTGTCAGAGACTAGTGTAAAATACAGTACAAGTCATTATTCATTAAAAACAGATACACCTCTATGAAAAGAGAAGCCTACAGTGCATTTCACCTAAACATTATCCATAACATAAGAATAAAATAATACAGTTTTAAAAAGCTGTTAGAATCCTTAACATTTAGACAATTTTGAAACAAAGAAAGAGAAGATTAAATAAAATTAATAGATGGATTACAAAGATACAAACCAAAACTGAGTTATGTGAATATTTTTCTTGCTGAGTGCTCAACACTGCAATGGCATTTCCTTTATTAAATTATTCCTCATAGTGACATGACTCCATATGTAAATTATAATGGAGAAGCCACAACCAGCGTTGTAACACAGTGACACGTTTGCCTCTTTCACTTCATCTCTCTTTAGGCAGAAAGGAATTAATAAAAATTACAAGACAAATTATCTGTATCCAGGCTTAAAGAATAAAGGCTTGACCACTGTTTCTATCAGTTTTTCTGGGTTATTCATGGTGCTGGAGGGCCCTACACATCACCTCCAGAGAGAAGGGATGCAGGATGTCCTTCAGCCACCATCACACCTCCACAGCACACTAATGGGGAAGGAGGTGCTGCACAGCACAGCACAGCATGATGTACCCAGGTGTCTGATACAGATCTCTCTGAGAAGACACAACTCTGGGCCTTCCATTAACTTATATTGAATTGCTTGATCAAAAGATTCCCTCAACGATTATTCCGCAGGAAAAGCCTTATTTTGGCATTGTTTGTAGCATGGTATTACAAATCCAAAGACTAGCTCTGCAAAGAATCCCTGCCACATTTCAGGTCTCAAAGAGTAATAAAATGCCCTTACCTGCCCCCATGATGAGCCCTGGAGCAGTGTCCTTGGTGTGCACTGTGCCTGACACGTAGGGATTGTCTGCCCACCGCAGATGGAGGTGAAGGTAACAGTCAGGCTGGTGGGGGAAGAAGCAGAGAACAGGTTTTAAAAATCACTGCTACCAGTTATGCTGCTACAATAAATGAAAGCCCAGACAGGGAGCAGATTCAGCAATGTATGTATTCATAAAGAAAATGAATGGCTGCTTCCCATGGAGCCAAACTCCAGTCTGAGCTATCAGTCTTCACTTTATAACAAGAATATCTGGTGATGACTGCACAGTCTCAATGGAAAGATTTCCAAACTCAAAGAAGTCAGCATTATTATATAAACCCCCTTCTGACAGAATGATTGCTTAAAAATTTTAACTAACAGCAACAAGCATGTCTGTTGGTCCCAGGTAAATGGTAAAATTATGATTAAAAACAACTGTTTGGGCTAAAACAACTTTTTTAGTAAAAAACTGGTATGAAAAATAGCATAATGACTTTAGGACACATGAAGTCTCCTTGCTAAGCAGCTCCCTGCTTCCTGCCCTCTGTGCAGAGCACTCACAGCCATACTGCTCCCAGCAATGTGAGCAGGAGCTTTGCCAGGAGCAGCTGCCACTGCCATGGTCCCACCCATCTCAGACTGTGCCAGGCCCTGCAGCTGGCACCCTGCAGCACAGCCCTGAACCCTCCAAAGCACCTCCAGCCCTCCCCTGCTGCCACGTGCAGAGGGAGTGAAGCTCTGGCAGGGGCAGGACTGCCAGCATTTATTTTCCCCACCAATGCAGAGCTTTGAGTCCCCAGGAGCAGAGAGTCAGTGAGAAAAATAGAAGGTTTTCAGTACAGCCTGGCAAATAATAAAATACTGTAGGCACTTGGGATATCTAAACAAACAGAAATCATAGCATCTTACAAAAAGAAAAGAATATTTTATGCAAGTTACCATGGTATTTTTTTTAAGAAACTTTCAGGAGTTCCCTTTAACAGGGAACCAAGGGTTACCTTGGTTTGTTATAGAACAAAAATATGAAGGATGGAAAGGGAAAAATTCGTGGTAATCTCTGACTCATGATGTGCCCCATATAACCAGACCAAATGACTGTCATGATTGTTCTGAACTGGGTTGGGTGGTTGGCACACAAGAAATGTGTCCATTTGTGTCAAAGTGATCTCAAGTACAAAATGCAGTTCAACAGAAAGCCCTGACTCTACATGATGACTGGACTGAGAGCCCCATGCCATGCAAGCACATTTGCCTGCTGCTTTGGCTGGTAAACTCAGCACAAAGCTCTCTGCAGTCTGGAACTACTGCACCTCCTACCATGCAGATGGTTCCTGCACAATTTAGAGGGAGGAAACACAAAAAGGAGCCACTCACAGGTTTGCAGTTGGTGGGTTTGCCGTTCATATCGATGTCTGGAGGGTTCAGAAAATCCCAGTCACGGCCTTTGTTGAAGGTTATCAGTGTTGTAACTTTCCCATCAATTTTCTGGTTGGCCAAAAAGACTCCTTTGACACCTCTGACCTGCAGCACAGAGAAGAATAGTTAATATCCAGCACATACACGTTTTTTCAACAAGGATTATCCCAGATTAGCTGCCCTTTTGTGGCTCTGAATTGTGTATCTCAGGCAGTTTCTCCTGGAAACTGAAAGGGAAGTGGATGATACCTTAAAAAAGTAGGAGGAAGACAAAAAGATTAGAGGAAAGGGAGAAAGGGGGAAGGCAAGGACCATTACAAACTGATTGTTGTTTCTAAATGTATTTAAAAAGGATATGCAGTTCTCTCCATGTCAGAAGGCTAATCAAATTACATGTTTAATACAGAAAACCACAACAGTTTATATAGCAAAATATAAAAATTATGATAGCATGGCCTCACCATTAAAATTTCACTTCTGCATTTTCTTTAATATCTTTAAGACATCTTTAAAATGCTGTTCTACATATGATGTAAGCGATTTTTAAAAACTATCTAAATTTTACACTGGGTTTTTTTTGCCCATATGATATAAATATCACACAAATATATTACAATAACACAAGACAGTATCATATCCTCTAAAATAACACTGAATTGGGAAGCACTCTTGTCCTTTGCAGGAAATAAATACAGGCAGATCATCTGAGGAAGAAATATTGAAGGCTGAATCACCCTCTCAAGCATCTGAAATGCTTCCACTCTCCAGTTAGCCAACCTTCACCTGTTTAACCTCTGGAGAAAAAATAATAACAAAAAAATGATCCTCTTCTCTTGGGCTGTTATTTTATTTCAAAACAACCTGTATTAGAAAATTATTACAACTTGAAGTGTTAAAATTAATTGGTATAATTTTAGAAAAAATCTGACAGTAATTATACCTTAATATGTTTAGTTCTAGCCCTAACATTTATGTTATTAACATATTAATGTGTATTCCACCCAAGGGCATGAGACAAGATCTTCTATTAAAAGTGAAGGTTTCCTTAAGAGTGCTCTTGTTTCCCTTGCCATTATTTATGAGACTTCCTGAATTTTTGAAAAATTCTGGCCAACATTTATAAACTGATATACATTTCCAGCACAGTACAGCTTGGGTGCTGACTCTTAAAAAACGTGAACCATTCATTACAGATAAATGCACAAGACAGCCAGCTCTTTGAATGACCAGGAATATTTGCCCTCTGATAACAGGATGCACTTCTGAACTTTTATTTTTCATTTTAAATATTTACTGCTCCTTTCTTTTTCCAACTGCCAGTTCTTAACTCCATTTAACATTAATTTAGCAGAAGTCTGCATTGAGGGCGAAAAGAAGGCATCCCTACCAGCAGGCTACAGATTTGATTCTCACTGTTTATAAATACAGGAAGGAGCTGATCCATATCTACAGAGAATAAGAATGTTCTGCTGGTTATGGTAATAGCCTAGAACTTGGAAATATATATAAATTTATATATATTAAAAAAAAATCTGTATAAACATTTAAATACTCTACTCTCTCATGAGCTCCTTCTTTCTTAAATCCTATGCATTTGTGGTTAGGTTACTTATCCAGGATGCTGAAAGCTCAGAACTGTCTCCAAGTCAAACATACCATAAAAGCCAACTACTTTGCAGTGCAGGTGAGAAAAGGAAAGGAAGGGAAGAAATTATGAACCTGCTTTCTTTACTTTCAAAGCACTTTAACCTTGCTGGGGATTTTTTGCATAGCCTATCTTTGAGAGACAGCTCAGCCATAAAAAGCCTGGCAGTTCAAATATTTACGTGGGAAGGCAGACTTGGGGTAAAATTTCTGTGCATGTCTTTCTTCCAGGGAACACAGTATTAAATATTTAAACAATAATTAGATCAGGGACTGCAACTGAGGTTTCCCTCTTCATTTGTGGATGGCAAAACCAGTGCTGCATCATGATTATTTTTGTTTCTCCTCTTCTCCCTCCCCACCTCTTTGCTTAATGAATATTTAATGATTCCATATAATCATCAAATGGGAGCCAGGCTAGAATTTTTCTCCATTCCCACCCCCATCTCTAATCTAACCAAGCTCTAGGGTAACTTCTCCTCTCTAGAATATGGGGCATAAGTGTTTGAATCTATCAAACACTGAAAGGTTATGAAAACATTTCTTCCAGTGCCTCAGTTAACTTCCCTCACTGCGGCTTGAAAAGATAAAAGCCGACCAGCACTTCACAGCAGTTGTATTTTGAATAAAAGGTATAAACCCTGCTTGAAATAATAAATAGGTTTCAGAGATCTATCTTCAGAGCAAGTTCAGAAATATCATGTTCAGAGTGGTGCATTAGCCTAAAACCCAGTAACTAACACAAAATTATGGTGTGTAAAAAATGGCATCTTTAAAACATCCCACCCCTGCTGTAGCATTTTCCATTTCATTTGTCCTGTGGCCTATGAAAATACACACCTGACTCTGTAAATACTGGAAATGAAGTGTGTCAAATGAGACTGTGATGCCAAGGCACCCAAATTCCTCTGTGCATTCTACTCCTTGACTTAGTTCCCTAATCTAAAATTGCAAGTTAAGTATCCTTCTATCAAGAAAGGAAAAGATTCACATTAATAGTAAGTTGATATGGAAAAGAAGATATTTCAACATTGTGCAGAGCTCAGTTACTCTGATGAGCAGCCCAGGAGCCACTCAAGACAGCTGAACATGAGGAAATTCAAAGCACCTTTCAGCTGATTTTTTTTGAACTTTGAGCTTAGTTCTCAGAGTATCTATTTTCTTTAACAGTTCAGGGGATAGTTGTTCCCCAGTACTCTTAAAAAAACACTTTGTACCTTATAAAATTATTTTCTGAGATTTTCTGCTGACTTATTCATTGTTCTTTGTTACATTTCTGATATTCCATCCCAACAATATCCTGTTTAGTTGGTAGCAAGAAGCACAGTTCAGATGGTCCCACAGTGTTTACTGGCAGCAGTTACTGAAATGTAGCAATTACTGCTACATAATATATGTTTGTGACTAAAATTTAAATATATGTAATTTGTTGTTTGGGGAAAAAGGCATGAAGAAAGTGTACTGCAATTTATATAGCTTCTATCTACATAAGGAGTTATCTACAGCAGGAATTAATGTAGAGGTATTTATTACATTAGCATCCACATTCTGCAAATATGCCTATGTCAAATTTGTGACTCCTTCACACTGGCAGCACTTGATACAATTTCAAGGACATGCTCCTAGTATACAGTCACATAATTCAAGAGCATGCTCCTTTTGGACAGTCATTTAGTACTTAACCTTCTTTTTTTTTCTCTTCTTAAAACAACTCTTTGGAAATTATTTCCTTTTGCATGTGCAACATGAGAAGAAATACAGTGCAAAAAAAGATAAAGCATATAAAAGAAAATGAATATAGACAGGCAGACACCTATTTAAATTTTTATAGCAGAGGTACAAGTAAAAGATGAAGTGGAGTCAGCAGAAGATAAAGATGAACAGTACAAATTTTAAGGAGAATTATAGACTGGCAGAAAGAGAAATTTTCCACCATGGAGGACTGTCTCAGTGCTGCACTGAAGGTTCCCCTTCCCAAGATGAGATACTTGCATTTAAATGTCCCCCAAAACTCCCCAGATTAGAAAAAAATAATCCCATCCTCAAGGCCTGCAATGTGTTTTATTTATTAGCAATTTTATACTGAGTAAACAACCCACATATTATGAGCACTTGATCCCATTCTAGTGAACAAGATGAGCGCTAATTATTTATCATGCAAGCTATCTAGAAGCCATCAATGCTCTGCTGTAAAGCAACTCAATTTCAAAAAACAGCTTTAAAAATTTGAATTGTGTGGCTCCATGTGTATTGTCCTTATCATGTGTACATTTCCATCTAAATGTAACCCTACAAATTTATCCAGCACACAATAAACCAAGATTGTGTTATCTAATATGCCCGCAGTAACACTGGGAAATTATGAAACAATCAGTGTAACTGAATTAAGTTAATAATTCTTGTAGACAAAAGGATAGCCAGGGGTAACATCTCTGTACAACTTATCTGAAATTACATGCTACAGGTGCTGCAAGGAGTAGAGGTTGCACCTGACTGCCTTTTAGCTTTGCTTGGTCACGAGGTGACCAGGAGTGAAATGCTGCAAACTGATGCTGTCAATAAATCACCCCGTGGGAATGTGGCTACACACAATGTGTATCTTCACTCATTAGGAAGCCTCATTTCTAAAAAGGTAGAGTCTAGAAAATAATCACTGGTAATGAGAGGGCTTTTTGCTTTACTAGAGCCATTTAGAAAGAAAAAGCTAAAGAAAGATGGAGGAGATAAGGAGGAAGAAAACGCTATCGTTTTCCCCCACCAAGAAGAGTCTAATTACAGCCATTTAACAACTCTGTCACTGTGTGCCTTGTATCCAGAATTACTACAAATCTTTGCCAAAGAAGTCTGGTGTACCTTTAAAGTTGTTTGGTTTTGGTTTGGGTTTTTTTTGGTTTTTTTTAATTTACATCAGGTAAATTACAGTGTAACAGGACAAACTGAGTCAGACCAAAGCTCCGCCAGTTCAATGTTCTGATAACGGCCAGAAAGAACAGAACCAGAGCAAATGCACCCCTTATTACACTGACATTCATTACAATGAAATTCCATTACTAAACAGGAATGGAATTTATAACAGTCTGTGATACTCTTCCAAAATACTATAGTCTTTTATTTTGCCAAGTGCACTGATGTTAAAACACAAGACCATTTTGTTTACAGCCGTGTTTGTCTCACACAAAATGCTGTTGGCACAAGACACCTGCTGAAAGCAAGTGGATTTGCTGTCCAATGTCTAATTTTGTTGGCTCTTAGCCTTTCAGAGCTGACACAACCTAGCACAAGGCTTGCAGGATTACTACTGAAAACCCTACTGGCTAAAAGATGTCCTGCTCTTAAGTCAAGAAATGCACCACTGAGTCAGCAAGAAGAAAAAAAGCTGTTCATAGAAAGCTCCATAATTTCTTACTTCAATAATAAATTCTAGATGCCAGATTTACTTTTCAATATCTTAAAAAAAATAGCAAGTTTTGGATTTGCACATCCATAGACCTCCATCTCAAGAATCTAGAGTACACAACACATTAGTAGGGCAACAGGAAAACATATAAGTAACAAAGTGCTACAAATGAGACAGAAACCCTAGACTTGTTACTCTATTTAAATATAACTGTGAAAAGACAAGGGTTTAAAATTAATTATGCTCATAACAAAAAAAAAAAAATCCAAAATTTCCACACAGACTACACATAACAGAAAATATAAAGCTCTACCTCCAGAATATCTATCAGAACATTCTCTTCAGGCTGCTTGGTGCTCCGGACATTCTCCAGCAGGATGGAGTAGTAAACACCTTGTGGGTCTGACTGGTACAGGTTGTATGTGTCTGTCTGGTACCACTCCTGCACAGCCACAAACACCTGGTTTTCATCTGTACTGATTATCTGCAAATCCTGTAGGAAAATAAGGTACATAGTGACTAATTTCTTACATTATTTCCATTTTAAAAACGTTAAGTTGGTCGTGAGTTTAATACTGGGGGGAGAGGAAACATCTGAATGTTTAAAAATAATAATCTCCCAACATAATACTAATCAGCATGATGTATCCCACTGCTCCAAGGTGCTTCCTCACTGCTTTTTGCAAACCACCTTAGTGAAGAAAAAAATCATGAATGTGCAACAGCTGGAATCTGCTTTGACTTCAGCAGGAAATGACTTCTTGAAAGGAAAAATAGGGAAAGGATTAAAAAACAAGTGACTGACTTCACAAGATCTGGATAAGAGTCAATGGAAGAATGAAACAATATTAACAAAACTAATCTAAAAAATAATCTTCAAGTAACAGAGAAATTAAAATTAGGTAAAAAATAGCATAGCACAAAGAGGATCAGATATAATGTATAGCAGTTCACATAGGAATTAGTACTTATCATGCACACAGCTCATGTGTATTACAGTAGATTAGATTAATTTGTCTATCTATATCTACAGAACCACTTAAATATTCAACAGTAATAGGAGAGTCATCATTCTGCATATTTCCCAAGAATTTCAGGCATGGATATTGCTGCAGCTTGCTTTCAGTTTTCCCAGCTTCTTCACTCCAAATGTCCCAGACAAACAAAATGCACATCTGGAGAAAATAATTTAACACTAATATTAAACAGAAGAAATAAATCAGCTGAACTTAGCTTAGGGAAGATAATAAAGGGACATGAGTTTGCAACACGATATGGGAGCACCAAGGCAGATGTTGGGCTATGTAAGAAATGACATCAAGTCACAGAGACTGAAAGTTTGTAAACTCCTTGTGACCTTGGTACTTAACTGGGATACTGTGTTCAGTTCTGGACACCTTATTACTGGAAAAGTACTAATCCAGTGGAGTGAATATTGAATAAAGCTACCAGAACGTCAAGAGAACATGAATTTAGGATGAATTGGCTTTAAAAAAAAAAAAAGAACCACAAAAGATGAAAAATCAAAAACACACCAAAACCCCCAACAAAAATAAAACCAAAAAAACCCAAAAACCATCCTTTGTAAAACTCAAGGAGACAAATAAACCAAATTTGTAAGAATCCAAACCTAGACTGAAGAAATTGTGAGTAACAGAGCAACACCGAGTACTCAGCAAAGTCACACTGTAGGCAATGTATGCCCAGTGACTGAGGCACTTAGATGAAAAAAAGACATGTATAAAAGTAAAATAATGCAATGGAAAGATTTTTAATATGAGCAGAAGAGGGTTATTAAATAATAATAGTTTAGTTAAATTTCAAGTATTTTTGCATATGTGACACATCTCAACACAAATAAATCTAAATGAAGTTTCCTATCAATGACAGCTCAATGCTGTTTCCAAAGACTTTCATTTGAACTTTGTAGTAGGTTTTTGTTTAGCATCCCATGCATATATATATTTTTTTTGTACTGAAAACTTACTCCAAAGCAGAGAGTCTGGCAAAAATGCCAGCAAAACACAAGAACTGATCACAATAGCTTCTTTTAAAAGCCTCTTTAATATACAGAATGTTTCATCTCCTGCCTTTAACCAGGGCAACATGAGGCTTAGTAGCTCACATTTTACCACATGGAAAGTTTTCATGGCTATCTGATAATAAGGATGGAAGCAAAGCAAAGTTAAAAGGAATAAAAATACAATTTTTTTTACGTGAAAACCTCTAAAAACCCCTTAATCTTCCATGAAGCCAGGAGCATTCTGCAAAATTATCATCTACATTATTACAATAAAACATTTATACAGTGCCACAGACAAACGCAGAGCTCCAGGGAATGCAGGCAAGGCACTTTCCATGCCCCAGTGCTTGCCTTGGTGAGGTGGCAGTGGCTGCATGAGTGGCCCTTGGTGGCAGAGGTAGGAGCTGGGGACAGGCTCAGCTCTGGGTCTCCCACCCCAGGGTGGGGCAGGAGCAGCTGAGCCATCACAAGCAACAAGCAAAGAGCCAAAATGTGCAGTGCACAAGGACAGGGAGATTAATTTTGGGCAGACTGCAGGGGTCAGGTGAGGGAAAGAGGGGTCAGATGCAAAAGTTTACTCAGCAAATACTGAGTTCACTTTTCTCTTGGCAGTGGCTGTTACTAATAAAGATGTTTGTCCACTCAGGCTGCTGGTTGGCAACTTTGCTGAGGCAAGAGCTTAACAGATCCTGGTCTTATCAAGAGAAATTACCCTTGCACTGCCTTGAACTTTGTTCCTTCCTTTCAGAATTTACGCTTGCAGATTCCCAGTTCAGCCTTACAGTTATTTTCCCTTCACAGTGATTTCTTTTCCCTCAAGAAACAAAGCAGTCCCTCAGTTATACTACCTTGCAAGAGTCCTGTGCAGCATTTCCTGCCCAGTGCTTTCTGATACAATCCTCTGGGAAAAGTAATTGACAACAGGAGGAAAACTGCAAATTTCATGTGCAATTCTTCAACTTATCTTTCAAAATCCTGGATGACACAAACTGCTGAAAATCTAGTTAAAACAAAGGTGAATTGTCATGTCACTCTTGTACTATTCCTGAACTGAAAGGTGAATTTAAAAAGAAGAAATTGATTGGCAGATACAGGGGATGGGTTGTCAGTGTGCCAAGTCCCTTCCTTCATCCCAGCTACCCACTGCTCAAGAGGAGAGAAGCACATGGAGAGGGGACATCAGCAAATATTGCTGGACAGAACCTACTGTCTGTCATCTAAGAGTTAACTAGAAAGGATGTCCGAGAAAAAAAAAATCTTGGTGGAAGGAATGCACGTTTTTACTGCTTTATTTAATTCATGGACACAGATACAACCTTAGGCTGTAACCTCAGCAGATCCTACAAGGAAAGCAGTTATTTTTTTATGATTTCACGCTTGGACTACAGCAATTGCCTTCCTGCTGGACCTCCTGCTTTCTGTCTCTCTCTGCATTCTGCAAGCTAATCAAAGTGCCACTGGTCATCCCATCTTTCTGTAATTATGCTATTCACACACAATTTATTCAAATTCATTTATAAAGACCTTCTTTACTGTTGCTAGAGATCTTCAGGGCTTGGAACATTCCTTGTTGTCTCTATTCAGACTTTTGGTATCTCCAGGTTGAATTTTCATTTACATTCAGCATTTAAGATCTTGTGGTTTTCTTTCACTTCGATGCTGAAATGAGAGTCCATGGCCATCCAGATGTCCCAAGACAGAAGTTCTCCCCAGCATGCTGTTTCCTCTGTGGTATGTTCACTTCTCCATGGGCATCCCTTCTCTTATCTCTACTACTTCACCTTTTCCCCTCTCAGGTCTGCCATGCCTGCTCTGCTCTAGCTCTCGCTGACCCAAGTATCCCTGCTCTTGCCATTTTCACTTTTTCTCTGTTTGCACCAAGCTCACCAGTGTCAGCTGGTATCAGCCAGAGACTGTGATTCCCAAATATCACTATTCTCCCTTTCTCTCCTCTTAGGCTGTAAGCTTTCACACATTTCTGAGGTTCTAGAGATGCATTGTCCAAAACTTTTTTCTTTTTTTAACCTCTAAACCCCCATGAGATTTCTCTGTTTTGTTTACTAAGGTGCTTCTTGTGCACTATATTTTGCAAATTCCTTTGTCACAATTTTTCCTTCATCCTCCCGTCTTCACCAGGACATGTTACACCACAGTAAGCATAGAAATCTGTATATTTATCACTAAAATTCTGTGGAATTACTCATAGGTCTAAGGCAGTGAACCAGCCCATGGAATTAGAATTAAGGACAGCTGGAGATCTGTTGAATCAGAATTACTTTTCTACAAAAAATGCTAAATTAGTCCTGATCAAAGACTGCATAATAAAATTTGGCATGATTCAGTTAGGCATCCAGTGACAGGTCATGTCACTCCTGCTCTCTCAGGGACTTGTAAGCTGCTATGTTTGTACTACATCAATAGCAGAAAACTTAATTAACAAACAAATAATACAAAGACAGTTTCAAAGTGATACCCAAAATAATTAGGCATTTACAGAAGGCCAACTTGTGCCAAAAGATGAGCACCACTTCAAAGAAGCTCCACATCACATGGACAGACACGATCTGTGAAATGAATGATTCTGGGGGTGTACACAAGGCAGTGAAAGAACTGTGCATGTTCAGCCATGACCTGCAGCACAGGCATCAAGAACTGCTCCAGCAAGTACACTGACACAATCAAATATTTATTCTTGAAAACCCTCCTTAAGAATGATTTCTTTACTTCTAAAACAGAGACTTTGGCATGATCAGTCTTTCCATAATTACCTGCTTTTAATGTAGTCATGTCTGTTATCACATAAAGCTGAATGAACACCCAAACAAAAGCTGGTCCAAAAAGCCCAAAGCTATTAAACAGAGTTGGGATGTGGGGGTGTTGTGGATAGCAGGAAAGAAGGAAACAGGTTTAAAGGAGGAAGGGAAGAGAAAGGAGTTGTTTTCATTGTATACAGTCACATACCATTGGCATTCAGTAACCGACCAGCCTAAAATTCTACAAACACTTTACAGAATTTTATATTCCAGAAATGTTCAGTATGGTTTACCACATTACTAACTCTGATAAGAAACTCCATGACACAAATAAGTACAGCTTCAGCCTGCAGACAGGAGACTCTAAAAGATGACAAAGACTGTACAGCCTGCCAGAGCTCCTTTGCCTAGAATGTGCTGATGGCATGGAAAGTATAATTCAGTGAACACACTGTAGGCCAGTATAATGATACACAGGCAGGACTGTGGAGCTTCAGTCAATAAGGCAAATAAAAGAGAACCTCAGAATCCTTGGGGTTTAAATCTTGCAATTTTTGGTCATATGTCAGAATTCTGCCCCTTTGCAATCTTTTAATGCTGTGGTTGAGCAGAATGTTAACATGAAATAAACACTGTATTAAAGAGAGAATGGTGAGGAGTAACTGTATCAGTAGCAGAACAGATGTAAGCACTCAAGGCTCTGTGGGCTCAGTCTTGACCTCCAGATGTACCACATTTATACCCCTGTAATCTCCCAAGCACAATCAAGGTAACTGGAGGGCACATATCCCAGAGATAATCCTCCTAATCCTACTTGCCTGGCCAAGTGAAAAAAGTTCATGGGGAGAAATCAATAAGTTGCACAGTGAAGAAAAGAACAGCTCCTTGAACCCTCCTCAGACGGATTTGTACAACCAGCAAGTCAGACAGCTGCTATAGCTCAGGTTCACTGGCTGCCCTGCTGACACTGCCTGGGAAAGGAGCATTTCCCCTGCAGCAAATGCCACTGCCACCTGCATTTCTACTTCGTTCCCTTTTTTCCTTTGCTCTACAGTCACTCCAGTGGACTTTCAGAGGAAAGAAGCTGCAGCCGAAAATTGCTCTTCTGCCTGGTACAGAGGAACAACCTCAGCCAAAGCCTCCCAGGCTGGTGAGTGGCAGAGGTGGTGAAGAGGTTCCCAAGTGGAGCAGAAATTTTTGGGAGACTAAGAGCTTTGCTGAATGAGCTGACAGAGACTCAGCAGTTTGCAAGCCAACCATCAGGCAGCCAAATCCTTAGAGAACATCACACAAAAGGGCTGCAGGAATCTTCTACCATTTCTGCTGTTAATGGATAGGCCCATTCAAGGATTGTCTTGTATCTATGATTGAATGATACAGACAATTTCAGAAGTGGTTAAAACAGCAATGTATATTCAGACTGAGGCAAGGAAGAGGTGGGCATGCTTTGAGGTGACTAGGTGATAATCAAGCAAAAAGAAGACATGGATGTGATAAAAGGTGTCTATGGGAATTCATATTACCATAAATAAAGTACAGATTTCAACCTATTTCTAAGGTAATAGGATGGCTTTTTCTTTTGTTTTTGGTTGCTCTTCCCCCATACTTCCATTTATCTTGGTTACCTGAAAAATTTTACATGATTGCCTATTTCACAAGATTTAAAAAAACATACAGAGATTGAAAAAGATGAAAGAAGCTTTTCCCACACTGTATCTTCTCAGAATTAAACTTTCTGAATTGCAGCAGGATACAACAGACAATACAGCTCTTGCATCATTAAGATTTTTTAGAAGGCATGAATTAATGTAGAATCAATCAATGTCTTGTATCAGTTCTTAAAAGGAGGTCATTAACAACTGCATTCATTTAAGAGATAGGAAGAGGACTCAGAATAAATAAATAAATTATTCCAAATTGCAATAGTAAAATTGCCATAATTTGTAGCAGTTTCCTTGGCTTGGTGAAAAATTTTGTTAATTTTTTTTTTGCTTAAACTTTCAGAGTGAACTAGTTCCCAATTTTATTGTAACCCACATCAGAGCATGACTCTGATGACCTGAAAAACGACCAGACCCAGTGTACTCCTTCCTCTCTCCCTCCTCAAACTGCACTTCTCAATGCAAAGGCAATCAGAGCTGCAGGAATGTTTGTGCAATACAAGTGTGCTGACAGTCTGGATGTGCCCCTGGGCAGCCCTGCCCTCCCAGCAGTGGCAGCTGAACCTCTGCTCCAGGCTGGAAACAGTCCAAGGGGGATTGCTGGATCCCCTGGGACACTCCTGAATGCCTCACCAGCCAAGCTGACACACAAAGGGAGTCCTGCTCCTCTTGGCTTGATTTTGGTATTTACTTCTAGGAGTTCCTAATTCTGATCTAGTTTTAGCAGCACAGAACAAGCAATCTTGGTAAAATGGAATACATCTAAAAATCAGTTCAATTTTAAAACAACAATTTGAAAGTTGCTCTTCTGTTTTGGGGAGCATACAAGCCACCTTTGATATGGTCCCACCACCCATCCCGGCAGCAGCCAGCACTTGTCAAATGCAGGAGACAGCAGTGGGATTCCATGCAATGTCAGAATCAAACACAATGTTTAAAGAAGAAAAAGAAAAAAAATCTCTCAACAGCACAGAAAAAAAGGTTAAAAAAATTATCTGAATCCTGATGGCCCCCAAAGGCTCTGCTGTCTGTACACACACAGAGCTATGATGTGTTACAGAAAGGTGATCTCAGCAGCACTGTGGAGCTGGAGCCCAGAGACTCAACAGAGGCAGAGCTTGGCTGGAAGCTGCTTTTAGCAGCCTTTCATTCACAATTAAGGACTGGAGATATGTCCAAAGACACACTATTCTTTTCTAGGTTTCTCTTTGGAGATGCATTTGAACAAATACAAACACAAATGCAAATGCAAACAATATTTAAAAAAAAAGAATAACTTCTTTGCAGATTACCAATCTTTTCATATTGAAAGGAAAATGAGACATCAAAATCATTTTCTAACCATTCAGTCTAAAACTGCTTCTTCTATCTCTATATGCAAAATCATCATGAAAGGAATCTATGCAGCAAAATAATAACATCTGAAGAACCCAGCCCTGTTCCCCAAGGCAAGAGTCTGCATTTTGGCACAGCTCTCCTGACATTGTTAGACACGTCCTTCACCATCTACAGCATCTTCTGACTTGGTCACAGTTTTCCTTCCCTGTATACAATCACTGCTCAAAAACCCTGTCCAGAAACCACTTGGAAAGAGATTTTTTTAACACCTAATTTCATGCTTTTGATATAAATGAAATATAGCCTGTTATAGTCATGCTTCATCTCCTGGTTAGACAAAATCTAATATTTAAAACTCTCTGGAACTCAGATCTGTCAAAAGCTATTTGTTTTAATCAGTCTTAAAAAAAATCCTTTGTAAATTCATCCATTCTGTGTATCTCCTACCACCATAAAAGAAGCAACTCCACAGTCACATGTTGGAGATGTACTTTTAATGTGCCCATGTCTTTGCTGAAATCCTGTGTCTGCACAGTTCCATGCAATTCTACTGCACTTGGTTGATTCTCACTGAAATATAGCACTGTGAAAAATTTCAGAGCCATGTTTTTATTTACTTCAGCATGTAAAATTTCTGTTATAATGTGAAGATACCAAATCGCTTAAAAAAAAAAAAAAAAAAAGAATCTTTCTCAGAAAAGGTTTAAATCTTTCAATGTTCTAAAGCTATGCCTGGCTTCCAGGCTCTCTTACTGAAATTTTCAACTCTGCTTTGTGCAGATACCAAAGAAACTTCTCCTGGAAGCATTGTCAAAATGCTGAAGAGATAATATTTACTTCATTCCTTTCATTGGGTATTGCCTGAACTAGGAAGAGCACGAAAACATCCCTTTCAAAATGACACAGCCAACCTGTTCCTAGGTAGTTACAGACTATCCAAAATGAAACCATTAACTTCTAATTTACTTATTCAGACAGGTCTGGGGTAACTCACTTAGTAAGAGAAAAAAAAGGAAAAAAAAGAAAAAGGAAAATAAACAAAAGCCGTATTTTCCAAAGAACTGAGCATGCAGCACTATTTCAAACAATCCAGGCTTCATATGACAGAAATACCAGGGAATTGTGACTGACACTTTATGAATGTGTCAGAAGCTCCTTGTTTACACTCTGCTTCCCTGCCTTGCTCCTTAATTGCTTATTTGTGTCCCAGGGCAGGGTTCAACAGGCTGCATTCCCTCGAGGTGTCCCTGCTTGGCATATTTTGACATTCAAAAGCTGGATATTCTCCTGCTGCTTTCCTGACTACAGTTTCCCCCAAGAAAGAAAAAAGGCTGCCTTGAAGGCCTGGAAAACACAGAAATAATTTTATGGAAGGGTTGGTCTATATACCTGTCTTTGACTACACATTTCTTGACAAGATAGTGAGATAGAGAGACAGATCTTTCTGCAGTGCTACTAGAAGCATATCCCATTTTCAGATTCTTGTTTGACTATTACCTGAGGATTTGATCAGAAATTCTGGTAATACATTGTACATTTAAAATGAGAAGTCCTCAGACCACCATTTATACTGACATAAAAAAAAACCCAAAAATAAAACCAAAAAAAGCTCTTAAGATGTAAAAACCTTGAGATTTGTATATTGCTTCATAACAATAACAGCAAAAGGAAATAAATTGTACTCTAATTTCCTTCATTACATGAACAATGAATAAAACCAGTGCTATTCAAGGCATGCAAGGAAAAAAAGCTCTCTTTTTCTTCTAACTATAAAGTTAGGAAATACACTGTGTGCAGCACAAAAAATTAACTCCATCAGTTAGACCATATTTAAATTTCTGTGCTTAATTGCTGATTTACTATGGAAATATATAAACCCCATCATGAGGAAGATATGGAAGACTGAAGGAACCTCTCACCAAGTCTTGCAATTTCATTGAGAAATCAAAGTCTATACTGGAATTCTTTAATGAAATTGAGCACCATCAAGTAGTTAAATTGTTTTATATTAGTATTCATGCTTATACCAGAAAACACCACGTGGAATTAAAATGTAATTGATTCTTGAATGACCACTTGCTCTGCATCATTCCATTGCCATTGGGTGTACAGCTCTGCCTCATGGAAGCTCAAAGCTCAAAGCCTGTTGCAGTAACTGATGACAAAAAGCTGTTGTACATTATTCCCCTCTATGATTTATGGGTACCACATTAATGGAATAAAAATAAAAGTACATTGTTGAAATAAAAATACAAGTAGTATTCAAAATAAAAATAAGGATCCAAAAATCCTTACAAGGAGAAATGATGAACTCAGAATAATGAGGTTTGAAAAAGAGCAGAAAAAAACTAATTTAGGTAGAAAGAGAAGATGAGAAATGCAAAAAGAGAAAGAAAAGCATGCACACTTACTTTTGGCAATGCATATTTTGGCAACTTCATCTGCACGAAGCCATTTCGACGGTAAGACACGAAATACTTGGTCCGATTTGCTGATGTTGTCTATACAAAGGAAAAACAGAACTGTGACAGATTATGTTGAAATCTAAAGAACCTGAGATAGAAGACTGTTTTGCTTTTAACCTGTAACTGAAATAAGTGGTCATTACTTTTAATGCAATGTTCCAAAGCACCAAAAGGAATATTCCTAATAAACATCAGTGAAAATTGTCAACTTGCAACCTCTCCCGGATTTTCTAATCCAGAATCTAATCTAATCTAGAAATGTAACACCAACACCCTGGTATATATAAATTAGCATAATTCCAACTAAGCCTTTGAGCACCTCCAGACGATATCAGTAAATAAAAGTTAGCCTTTGGTAATATTTCACTTTTTTTTTTCCTATTGAGACTCGTCTTCTTTCTTTGACTTGGAAAATCCATTTAAAATCCTACCCCAAGTCCACTATTTTACTCTTAAATTTTTGTGTTTAAAAAGGGAACCTGATTTGAAAGACAGCCTATCCTTAAACATGAAAACTTGATTTGTCTTGGTAAAAATGAAGTTGATGTATGACAGCAGGTCCATCTGCCTGAATATTTTAAAGGTAACAAAGTATTTAATATTGTACACATTTTTTGTGGTATAAAGACTGTGATTTGTTAAATGATGATGGATCAAACCAAAAACTCCATCATTTGTTTAACTAGTGCTAAATGGCAGTCTCACCCATCTATCCATGGGCTTTTTTAAAATGCATGTTTTAACATCTTTCATTTTAAATGACTGGAAATAATGCAAGAGAGAGGAAAATTGGAGTTGAAGCACCAAGTCATGTCAAGCCTCACTGGTATTAAAGGCTGGTCTGTGCTTAAGAACAGTGTTGAAATTTTAATCCTCCTACTAAAACCACCTCTGAAACTGTCTGACTGTCAATGCAAACTGGGAAAAAAATGAGTATTAGAAAGTTTCTGATCTTCGTGGATATAGACATTCTAAAGAAATGTGCCTGAGATCTTCCTCTAAGATGGTAAAAATTTCCAAAATAGATTTGGGCCAGGAGTAGCAGTGCAGACTCTGATTCACATCTGCACAGCTCAGGGAACATGAACAATGCTGGGGGCAGGAAGAAAGCCTGAAATTCTCCTCTCTTTTTGCCCAGAGGATTCTGTCCTATCCTCATTCTGACAGGCATTGCTGTGATATGATGAGTCCCTGGTCTGATTAAAAATTATATAACTATACTTTAGGAGCAGTGATAGAAGCAATTTCCACATGGTTTCAGAAGTACACCCTTTCTCAGATGTGCAGCTGCTGTGTGGTTTCACTGGAACTGGTAAATGCTGTCCTGCCTCACACCTCTGGGGTGGCTGTGCTTCAGATGTGACTGTAGGATCCCAGAGTCTCCTTCTATCCTCCAATAATACAGATAAGACTAACTGCAAACCAATTTAGCTATAAGATAAACATTACCTACTGTGGTTTACTGCAGGAAAGTCCCAAAGAAAAAGACTTGAGATGTTTCCCCTTTATGTGGAACACATGAACATCTCATCTACCTGCACTGACATGTCTCAGATCTACAGAGACCAAATTACCAAAAGCATCATTGAGTAGCAACTGTCTATTACTTATGTGCACATTTCTACCTCGCACTTCCATTTTGTGTCTGCTCACGTCAGGAAAGGCAATAACAGCTCAGGCTGCAGTTGTACACGACATCCACCAAAGCAAAACACTTGATGAGGAGGCAGCCAATGTTTTGCTGAGCACAGCAGCCTGGAAGTTTGCATGGTGGGAAGCAGTTCTCAGCATCTACACACCACAAAATGGATTTTAGACAGTGCCTAGGGGGAGCCACAGGTGATAACAGCTTTGAGCAAAATGAGTGGCATGAGTGCTAGAGCAGATCTGAAAAATGCATACTTTAGTCCAAAAGTTCTTTCCCAATGCCATTTTTTGGGTTTTAGTTTTGGTATTTTTGTTGTTGTTTGGGTTTTTTGTTTAGGTTTTAGGGGGTTTTGTTGTTTGTTTTCTTTTTGATATCAGTTGGTGTTTAGATTTGTTTTTTGGTTTGGTGTTTTTGGTTTTTTTTTTTAGTTAATTCTTCTAAGCCATAAGGATCCTTGAAACCACTATGCCAAACAAGGGGACAACAGGTCCCTGTGGAAGAAACAAGCCCAAGGGAGGAAAACTGGAAAGGAGCCAATCTGATGCACACTGAGGCACTGGTGGGGAGGCACATCCATTGCCACAAAATGGCTTTCCTGCAGAAATCAATAAATAGGTAAGCTTTGCAGCCAACAAATCTCATCAAAGGGAAAAATGACAGCTGAGAACTAAGGAAAGCACAAGCAACTTCCTGGGTAAAATCTAAGAAAACACACAGGATACAACTGCTCCTTGAGAAGTTTGCAGCTCTGATAGATCCAAACCACAACCAGTGCCAAGCACACAAAACAATTCTGACAAGTGTGCCTGCGCTGTACTGGTGCCACATGGCTGACAAAGTTCCAGCCCCTATTTCTGCAGGCAGGTCTTGTAGTTTGGCAATGAAATAACCCCACTGTAATTTGGACCACCATGAGCTGTAGAGGTGGCACTCAGGGACGTGGTTTAGTGATGGACTTGGCAGTGTTGGGTTTATGCCTGGACTCGATTTTAAGGGTCTTCTCCAAATTAAATCATTTTATGATTCCATGCTAATTTGCTATGCTATGCTATGCTATGAATCCAGGCCAAGCTCCCCAGCTATGGCCTTTTGACCCTTTTGCTTCCTAAGCACAGCCAAGTTAGCAGTTCCTTCCTGGCAAAACCTCTTCAGAGGAGAATCCATATGGAAAAGCTGTGCAACTGCTCTGTCAGTGGTTGTCCTTGGATGCTTTTCCCAGGGAATGTTCTCGTGTTTTGTCCAGGAAAGGATCCAGAAGAGTTTGTAATCACAGGAGCACAAGGTTTGCATTTCTGCTAACACATAAGAGTATTTATAAAAAGTATCACAATTCACTTGAAAATCTTCATATAGTTAAAGGGCAATTGGTTGCACAAACTAAAGATGCCTTTTTGTTTGGACTGATAAAGGAATGGTTTTTTTGAATGTAAAAATCATAAATCACCATTCATGAATTCCTCCCTGCTCCTTAGAGTGTTGCTGCACTGTTTAGAACTTTATGTTTGAACTCAGAAATGAGCTGCCTCTCCCAAAAATGGCAGTACCTGCAGAAATATGTAGTCATCCTGCACGGTGAGGGAATCCCGATCAGTGCTGCCAGCAAATGGGACTGTCATTGTCTTATCAGAACAATTCTGAATCTGGCAAGTGATGTAGCGATAACCTGAGGGAAGAGAGACAGGAACATATGACAGGGCTATCAAGGGAAAAGGAAGCAAGCAGTATTAAATGCTATTCATGTAGGAAAAAGGCTGCCTCTGCCAGGTGAGTTAGTTGTAGAATTATTATATCAAACTCTCGTGTAAGACTTTTTCAATCTCCAACGTACTGAGAATATATTAACTGCTTACAGTTCAGATCATTCCCTGGAGGCAGCCTGTTATTATCCAAATTTTGCTGGTCCAGAGAGATTAGGGGCTAGATGAATGAGCCATTCATGGGTGGGGATAATAGAAGGAGCCTCTTTTCTCACTTTACCTATGCACAGAGCCGAATTACTCACTTGGAGAAATGGCAGCCTGACACAACATAACTGAAACCAATAGATCAACCCCAGTATGAAATTGTGATGAATGAGAAAAGAATCAGGCTCGGTTTAATAGACAGTGTGCAGAATTTTAAAGCCTGTTTTCAAAGCTCTGTAAGAATCTGTTCAGACACAGCATTAGCACACCATTGGAACTGGTCTGTTGGGGCAGGATTTCTATATTCAGAGTTAATACCTTGCTGAAAAAGCCTAGACTGATTTATAATCAGAGGAGGATATGGCCTTTCTCTTCTTCTCCAGTTAGCAAGGACTATCTTCTCTCCCTGGGTTCTTAGAACAGCACCACTGCATCTTTGATACAATCTGCTCTTATCAGAGAGAGCAGAGCCAACAATCACTGTCTTACACCACTTGTGATTTAAAGGCCTTCCCTGGGACTCTTAAAGACCTTTCCTAAGCTCTAGCACAGCTCACCCTTTGTCACAAGCTTCTGAGCACAATGTAGTGCAGTGACTTGCCCAAGCACAGTGAGGAAAATGTTATTTACACAATCTTGTGCCCAGATCAGTAATGCTACCCATGCTCCAGGTACAGTGTGAGAGAGGCAATAATGTATCCTCATGCCCTTCTGCAGTGTAAGGATAAATGTATCCCACATTTAATGACTTTTTATTAGAGAAGGACAAACCATTATACTGGATGCAATTATTTGTTTTAAAATCTGGATCTGTTTAAGAGCAGTTAGAGTCAATCCAAGTTCTCCTGCTTACGTTCAAATTATCACCACAAAGACATTTGGTGCAGCAATGGATGATCTAAACTCTTGCAGGTGTTCACAGTTCACAACAAAAGAAATTACATTTCATCATATGGGTACTGCAAAGACATTGTTTCCACTAAAATCAATGGTTATCCTTGTATTGACCATAACTGAATAAAATCAGTTTGTTGAGAATATAGCAAGGATCTTTTTAATGAGAGTTTTTCTTTCTCTACTGTTTCTGATAAATAATAAAAATAAGATAAAATAAACCCACACCACCAAAAAAGAAAAGACAAACCAAAGACAACTAACCAATCACCCAAAAAATCTGAATAACCACCCAACAACCCAACCAACCAACCACACCCTCCTCCAAAAAGGCCACCCTATACCAAAACCAACCAAACAAAAAAGAAATCCACCCCAAATCCACCACCAGTAAAAAAACCCTTTGCATTCAGGACCTGAAGAATCATCTTCATACATTGTCTCTAAAGAAAGCAGCTCATGGAGCTGTCAACATGTCTCATAAAACTCACTGCTAGAAGATTTAGACTCTTTTTTCATCCAGCTTTTAACATGGTAACTTTGATTTTTTTTTAATAGGGTTGAAAATGAAGAAAAGCTATGGGAACAGGGCAAGTCAAACTGTGCATTCTTTATGACTCACTTTTAAGAAGCGCAGGAACTCAGACAATCTGATTCAAGGAATTAAATTATCTTTCAAGAGTATGATTTGTAACAAGAAACTATACAAGCTTTTGGAATCATGGTGACTCCTTAAGCATGTTCTGACTTCTAATCTGCTTTTCCATTTATTTTCCTTTTGAAGTTTCAAAGTATACTGGATACTACAACATGAGAAAACTCTGAGAAATGGTGGTTGGTGCACTGGACCTGACACATGCAGTGATTCCCATGAACAGACACTCACCCAGCACTAACACTGCATTGCCAGTTTTATTTGCAAATCAGAAGAAACTGGGCAAAGTTTAAATGCCAGAATAAATTGCACTATTAATGCACATTATCAACAGAGCATAGCATCTTGATGTCAACTCCTCTTGAAGTGAAAGCCAAATAGATTTAAAATTACACTATTTTTTTATATAAGTGGACAGTTTTGCTGACTACAAACGGAGAAAGCATCTGACTTGTGCAATTTCTCGACTAGTTTTAAAAACCCAACAAATTCCAAAAAATACCTCTAAACCAAAAAGAAATTACTATATACTAGTGTATCAATTGATAACATTTTCATTTGCATACCTCCAGTGGGGTCCTGGATTTCCATATGAACTAAATCAAGGTCCCCGTCAACTCCAGCAACAGCCCTGAGAACACAAAATAATCAAGTTATGTAGAGCCAGATACACAATATACTTATGTGGATGGAAGAAAAAAGAGGATTTCATACTAACCAGCTTTAGAATTCTACCTGGGAATAAAATAAACCCCATTTATAACGTCCTATTACTAACATCTATAAGGAAATTATTTTTTCTCTACTTTACATTATGGTTGTTTTAAATTTTGTTAGACTCTCTTCTACTAAAAATGCATACAAATAGACTCAACTGGAAAAAAAAGAATAGAAATATGCATGAAATTAGGAAAAAACATTCATAACCATAAATTGATATAAACACACACAGATATGCAGACACTCACATGCACTTGCAAGTGCTACAGCATCTTTTTACAATTGTGTTTAAGATCTGAGACTTCAAGGCAGATTTGTTGCTAAAAGAGAGTTAGATTCCTTTCTTGTTAAAAATATCCTAAACTTGACACACGATTTCCATAACAAATTGATATATCTCTGGTTAGCATATTCAAGAGAAGAGTACATTCTGCTTTGACAAAGAAAGTGAAGAATAACTTTGAGAAAATTATTCCTGAGAAGGAAATTCAGTTGACAGAGTTGATCAAGGTACAGTTTAACTTTGTAAAGTTGTAATGGGAATACAGGATGCTTTTCTCCCAATATCTCTCATGTCAAATATGCTCAGCCAACAGATGAGTTTTCTACCCTCAGGGCTTCCAGCCCAGCCTGGTAATGGCAGCCCCAGCTGTGCTTTTTTCCTGGCCCTTCTATTGTCATTAGTCAGGCACATTCTGCAGAGCAAGCTCTGAGCTGGCAGTTGTGCTGTCACAACGAGAAGCAGAATCCAGCCCCACTCCCACATCACTTTCCTCAAAGCCCTTCACTGGCAGGACAAGAGTCCATCGAGTCAGAAAATGCAAGCTGAAGACACACAGAGGAGACACACTGAGTGCTAAAGTGCTGCTGGATGCAGATATTAAAATGGTCCATTAAGATACTTAAGAGAAAATGATCATTTTGATAAAATTGTTAACAATCAAATGCAATAAAGCTATACTTTGGACTGAAATTACATCACTGTTTAATGATTTTAGGAGCAGTGATTTATGAGGAATGGTTAAAACTCAGACTCAGTAATTGGTGGCTCCTTGGGAGCACAGGCCAGGGGGAAGAAACAGGATGATTTCCACTGCTGCATAACAACCAGAAATAATCACATATGCTGTTTTTCCCCAATAAGATAAATGATCAGTCCAGAGAAGGAAAGGGAGGGGGAGGGATGAGCCCCCTCCAAGCCATAAGATGTCAGAGAAACTTATAGTGAGATTTTTTTTTTTAAGTTTTTTTTAGCAAATGCATGGAAAAATCTTGGTTTTATTAAGAATTTAATGTCTCATACACAAACTATTTTAGCATTTTGGAGACAGCACATTAGGTTAGAGAAGATTTTAGATCCACTGAGGTCTGATGAGAATATATAGATGAACAGAGGGAAGACATCTGTGAACTTTTGTGCTGTATGTGCTGTTATCTGTGTTTCTAGATAGCCACAATACAAAATCAAACCTGTTATAACTCTGTAGTCAGCAATTTGAGGGAAAAAAATCTTTCCTGAATATTTTACTTTTAGTGTTGGACCTCAGGCAGCTGAACCAAAGAAACTTTTGGGTTGAATTTTCTGAACCTGAGCCTGACATGCTAATAAGCATCAATAATGCAAAGAAAGTTTTTGGGCACTTCTAACAATCTTGTATCTATAATTTATCAGAAATGATTTCATAAGCACAGTTTGAGGTATTTGTCAATATCTTTAGCTGCTCATCTTTATTTCAAGAGCTCAGAATCACAATGATCTCACTTCTATCATGCTCCTCCTAACAGTGGTACTGACAAATGTAGACTAATTTTGTTTCCAGTGTAATTTTTTAGTGCAAGAAGATGTAACTGATCTCTTTGAAGGAAAACTACAAAATTAAACTTTCTTACCCACACTACTTTTCTTCTTTAGAGTTTTATTAATTATAACTATTTAAGTAATTATAAATTAAGTCAAATATTTCAAAATAGTGTTTTTCATTACTGTAATTGTACTGTAAATGAACATTACTGTAAATGAGCTCTAGCAGCAGACACTGTTTACTCAATGAAGATGTTACACCCTCAAAGTCTATTTTTGAATGTCAGCTACAGAGCAGAGTTTCTGAACTCCCAAGTCCCTTTACCCAGCTTTACAAACATTTAGGAATAGTCCTTTCTTCTTTTATTGAAAAAAGACCAAATCTCTGCAGCTGCTAAGAAAATCTCCAGAAGAGAGTATAACTAATATAGGGAATTTGTAACTATACCCCTGAAGAATAAACTAATCTCATTCCAGTGGACTCCTCTGCCAGCAGTACTTAAAAGATAATACTGTTATTTCACTTGTACTTAAATCATGAACCAGAGGAAAAGTCATGTGATATTCTGCAGGCAAACACAGAGCAGGGCCCTCTGCACAGCTCCTGAAAATAAAACAAGGAAAGAACCTCTTCTGTCTTATAAAGCACAGATGCAATGGACTCTGATAATCTGACAGCTTCTTCCTTTTCAGTTGACATTTCAGAATAAATTTCAATTTTTTTTTCCCTCCAAATAGAACAAGCACTTTCTTAGGAACTATTGATTTTTCTCCATTTCAGTAGTGGTTGTTTTTTGGTTTGATGAAAATTCCCCCACTCTTCTCAGAGTACTTTGCAATTAAAATGTTCAAACTTCAGCAGTCTGGGACCACTTGTTTGTTTAGTAGTTTTACTTAGGTAAATTCAGGGCTTTCTGGTTCACTTTTACAAGTTTTACATTCAACTGCTGAGTTTTCCAATGAAATTCAGACTAACTTTCAGATGAGATGTCTTCCTCTAGGGACAGAAACATTTCTTGACCAAGTGCACCATGCAGGATAAAGCAAGTGCAAGACACCAACACTTCAGATCACATAACAGGGTGGTTACAACACCTCAGGATGGAAATTGCCCAACTTGACTGCAGGGTGGTGTAAATACAGGCAGCCTCATTATGCTCCTTCCCTCTCCTGTGAACACAAGCTCTCATTATCTCCCTTGTGCTTGTCTGGCACCCTGTTGAGGCACTTAGGAAAAATAGCTCTGCAGAATGTGATTTCAGGATGTTTTTGAGGGATTACTTTTCTTATGCATATGAGTTTTTATACTTTACAGAAGTTCTCCTGAAAGATTAGCTGTTATATGATCTAATTCTTCATAATTTTTGCATTAGTGCTTCACCAGGTGATTTCACTGACCTTAAAAGAATTATATCAGCTTGAAAATGGTGCAATGGAGGCAATTGAAAAGCCCTTGGGGTTTGTCTTTGTAGATGTATAAATGCATATTTCATGACACAACCATTAAATATTTTTTAGTTTTAAATAACCACACTGAAATTCTAAGAATTTAGTGTTTTCTGTTAAAAGTTTTATGGGAGACCTTTGGTATCATTCAAATAACAATTTCTCTTTTATACAACTACCTCTCTTTTTCCCTAAATGCTCCAATATATCCTTCCTCTAGTTCAGTGCAGCACTAGGAAAACACCAATACTCACCTGAAGTTTCACAGTTATGCACTATTCATTGTTATTATCATTAATACCATGATTCAATTAATTACTACTGACATGTAACAGTACACATCTCAAAATGTGAATCATAAGCATCAGTCCCTTCTATGATAATTATGATTCAATTTTACTTCAAGCAGGAAACTGTTTGTTTCCAGTAGTCCAGGCTCATTTTGTAGGGGAGCAAACACGAATCAAGTACAGTCTGTTCTGGACATTTGCCTTCCCTACCTCCAGTGGATCCCTTCATTGTTAAACATTTGATTAATTTAAGTGAATATTAATGAAGAGACAACTTCAAACTGGACATCTGAAAACAAAACCAAATCAAGACAAACATGCTTGCTGATGTGCAGGAGCCTCCAATCAAAGGTCATCTGAAAAATTGCTGGGTTCCTCAATTTGCCCTTCTCATAATCTCAGAATATAAAGTTTATCCAAAAAGTAACATGTTCCCCATTTATACTGACTGATTTCTAGCAATTGGCTTAAGGGCACTGCTGTGCTTAGCAGGCAGGTCAAAAGCCAACAAATATTTTCACTGAGTAGTTTAAAATGGCCTTGACTCTTGGCAAGCTGGTTACTCTGGAAGAAAAAACAATTTTTTGATTCATAAAACCTGAAAATACATCTTCTTATGACTATTTTGTGTTTCATGCCTTGCTGCATTCACATCCACTTCAAAAGACACACCTTTAAATTAGATTCAAAGACACACCTCTACATTAGATTCAGTCAATGCTTTACAGCCAACATGTGCTGTTACTTGTTCACTCCATGCCTAAATGCTTTTTAATAAAAATGTTTTCCCTGCCACGTTTGTCCACAGAAGAGCTGCAGTGGTTTGTCCATGCCCTGGGTTCACCCTGGCTGGCCACAAGGTGCTCACAAGTTTCTCTCTCACTGCCCCATCTCAGCAGGACAGGGGAGGAAATACAATGAAAAGCTCAAGAGTGGAGATAAAGACAGGGATGTCACTCTCTAATTACTGCTACAAGCAAAACAGACTTGACTTGGAGAAGATTAATTTAATTTATTACTCGTAAGAGTAGGATAATGCTCACCATGGCTTTCACCAAAGGCTGCAGGGCTGTCTCTGCTCTGGCACCTCCTCCCCCTACTTCTGGACTGACCTTGGTGCCTGCAGGGCTGCTCCTCTCACCCATTCTCACCCTTTCTCTCTCACCTCTTGGGCACTTTTTACCCTTTCTTTAATCTGGTGTCACAGAGGCACTGCCAGGGTCACCCACAGGCTCAGTCTGGCCAGCAGAGCTTTTCCCTGGAGCTGGCTGGGACTGGCTCTCTGGTCTCATCCCACATAAGTCCTGAACGCTCCTGCTACCAAACCCTGCCACACAAACCAGTCACACACATCATCATCACAGAAACAGAAATAAAACCTTTCCCAAGTGGTTAAGTCAAACATAACTGCCCACACAGATTCTTGGCTTTACACACAAGTAAAAAAATTCAGTGACAAAGGCTAAATGACAAAAAAATTCAATGCAAAGGCATTTCTTTGCATTTCTCTCTTTCAGGACATAGCATGGCTGAAATCCTCCCTTTTACCTGACACTTGAATAACCAGGCACCCACTGCATTTGACATAAATGGGTAGAGCTGGGACTGAGTATCTGCATGGAATTTGATGATGAGAACAGAGCTTTATCCACTGAGAACAAGCTCTTCATCAAAATAAACTCATCATTTTTTATTTTTATGTTCTTACCTCTCAAGAAAATGGAAACCTGAAGCTAAAAATAAGAGCAACACATACCCATAGTGTAGGATCCAAATATCTGAGTGAGTCAAGGACAAAGAATTCCTAAGGCTCTAGACAGTCATAAAAGAAATGTCTAATTCTCTGGTAATTACCAATTCATTTCTTACTGTCCCAGGGTATATTTGTGCTGCTGTAGACAGCTGATTCACAATCTATTCTTTGCTAATGTATTACTAAGACCTATTTTGAGAAATCAAAAGGATTTCTCAATGTTGCATAAGCCCTGGGGACTAAGAAGAATAGCAGCAGACCTAGAGGAATCCCCAACTCCACTACTCTTTCTTCTTCTCAAGGATTACCACATAATACAGCACTTTTTAAAATGGGCTTCATACACAAAATCAGTTATAGACCATGTAATGGGTGAGTGTTTGATGGGATAGCTCATGCATTCCATACCACAAATGCACTAAAACTGAAAAAAGCACTTAAAAAGGATGGGTAATATAACACCTCTTAAACAGAAATTATCATACTGGGGGCAAATGCAGTTTGTAGGCAGAAGTAAAAGTGATCACAGCAAGTAAATTTTCTTAATTTTACAGAAAAATAAGTTGCTCAAAAATTAAAAAACAAAAAAGGCTAATTAGTATTTTTACAGAAATAAAATACTTATTTTCTAAATGTTGATACTTTTTTCTAATTACTGTGTGACTTAGTATTCTATTTTATTTTATTGTTAGTTTCAAATCTGTCTTTCATGCTTTTGCTTTACATTCTTCTGGTTTCAAAACAGGGTAGAATAAACGATTTCAGTTGGAAGGCACCAACAACCCTTCAGTCCCCCTGCCTGACCTAAATTTTTATCACTGACCAAAATTTAAAGCAAGTGGTTGATGGCATAAAAATGCCTCTTAAGCACTGACAGGCCTGGGGCATCAACCAGCTCCCTGGGAAGCCTCCTTTGCATCCTAAAATGCTAGGGGATGACAAACTCTTATGAAGGCTTAGTCAGCTTTCTTCTCCAAAAGAATAAATAAACAAATAGGAAAATCAGCTAGGATGGTGTCAGAAAAGATCACACTGTATCACAGAAGAAAGAAAATATTCTGTGCTCCTAAACTGGAGATGGTTGTATACACTTTCCACTAATGCCAATAATATTTTTGTTAGTTCCACTATCATGAAAGACAAAATTCCCCACACATTAAATCTAAAAAGATATTTAAGGAAGGATCAAGACCACTTGGAAAGCAAATAAACTCCAGAGGATGATATTAATATATTGCTTATAAATCTATAATACATATCTGAACATAAATATTTAAAATATTTAGTCTCTACTCACTTTCCCTTAATATAAATACATAACACATTCTATTACATTAGTTTTATTTAGATTTTCATTGAGGAAAAAAAAAGCTTTTTCAGGAAATGCAAAAAGATCTGGCTGCCTCTGGATGCACAGAAAAGATGTTTTTTTCACAAAGCACAGGAAAATATTATGACTGATAATATTTGCAGTTACCAGACTGACATAAAAATCTTAGGCTATATTATTAACCTCGGTGGCAAAGCTCAAATTGAAATCAAAGAGGAAACATCTGCTAAAGATCTGCCCAGTGAAATGTTCTTGGCACAACCAGCCACGATCAGCAAGGGACATGCCCTCATTTATCATGAGATGTACAATTAGTTTGACACAATGTTTTTAACACATCAGATGTACACTGAAAGGAAAACAACACTAGACTTGGTGTCCTTACAGTCAAACTATTCCAAAGCCCAATTCTCACATCTGTTGAAAACAAACACTTGTTTCTGTCTGGCACTCAGGTAATTTGGGTGACAAAGGCCATAAATACTGGATAATCACACATGACAGACAAACCCTCACTGGAAATCATCATGTTCTACTCTCTACTCACAGCTCACTCTTTATATACTGCAAATTTCCATATGAGACAGAAGTAGAATATATATCTTTATTCTGTGTAAGTTTATGAGAAGGATAATTTAGTGGTAGTGCACTAACATCTGCTTCCAAACCCTTGGTTGTTTCTGGCTGATAGAGTTTTTGAGAGAAATACTCCAGTTTATATGTAGAAAAGAGGAAAAGAACCCCCTAGAAAATATTTCTACTGGTTACAAATGTACAGACTCTTCCAATTTATAGTTCTTATTTGTGAGGAATATGACATTTATGAACAGCCATGACTTTGAAGTACTACACTGGAGTTATTCTGATCAAATGATATAAGGAAACATAAGGGTTCTGAAACAGCAAAATACAGCCTTAATATTAAACATGCCCTTGTTGGCTTTAATCCTTACATACAGAAAACAGTGACAGATTATTTGGGTTGGAGCAAAACTGACACACATTTCAGTGGTTTTCTGTGGTTTTCATAATTTAAGTGTGCTAAGTGTCAGGTGAGAAAAAACTCCAATAAAAAGGTCTGTCAGAGAGAAGCTGCCACTTTTATTCCTTACCTGTTAGTAAGGATGGATTAACTTGGATGGATTTTAGACTTCATGCACTTTAAAACATTTTTATTAGAGACAGATAACCACATGCCCTCATGATTTACATCCCATATAACCTTACTAGGGAAGAATTGGTTGTAAGGCAGGCATGACATTTCTGACACACAATGCTACTTAACAACAACTATACCTTCCCCCAGGGTACTTACAAGACCTGCAAAGTGTGTGGCCTCTGACACTGCACCTGCTGTGCAGAAATGAGCTGCTCAATAGCTGTTCAAAGCTATTCTTTGCAGGAGCAAGTAAGCAGGAAGTGTCTGCTCAAGTGTTTCAGCAGATAAAGTGGGGGCAAACTGGAATAAACCAAATTAATGTTCTATAACCCAACCATAGGTTACCTCTCTAAAATGATGGGCAGTAAGTAGGTTGCAGATGGAAAATGAGGCACCTGGAAGTGTGAAAAAGCTTGTGCATTGTGCCCAGGGCTAAGGAGACCACGAGGGCAGCAGGGCAGGTTGCCCATCCCAGCTCCTCCAGACAGGCTTTGAACTGTCCGTGTGTCTGTCCTGTCCCAGCCTTCCCCTGCCCAGCAGCAGCAGCACAGCCTTGGACTCCTCAAATGGGGCAGGGGCCAATGCATCTGCAGACACCACAACACCTCTGTGTGCTTTGTAACCAGAATTTGGGCAGGTTTTGTTTTGTTGCTTTGCTTTACCCTGGGTATGGCCAGGATGAGTATTTATTCCAACACAAGGGTGGAACAACTGTGTAAAAATCTGGGAGGGTCACAGATGAGAGCAAGATCAGGTAATGATTGCAATGCTGGTACCACCCCCAGCAAACCACAAAACACCACCAAAAGCCAGATGTGCTTCCACAGACAGATGGAAAATCACACTTTGCACAACTGACTGGGATCAGAGTCAATTTAGAAGTTAAAAGCCATTTAGGGAACACAAATGTCTAGCATTGTATGACTTCAACCTGTAATAAAACCCTACACACTGAAATTACACATTAAAATTAAATGTGAAAGGTGGAAGTGAGTATGCAACCGTCCAATTTAAAAAAAATAAATTTAATTAAAACACTATCAAAATTTTAATTTTGGTCTTGCAGAAGCTATACCATTTTCAAAATAATTTTAGATGTAAAATAAAGACACTAACTTGTATTTTAAACCTTTTGTCAACCTGTTTAAATCACTTCTTAAATACTTTGTAAGACACATGCACAATGTGAGATACTTGCACAATACTTGAGCTGAAAATGAAATAATTAGATATATATGTCCTCAATAAAATCATATTGTTCACCAGTTTCCTTAGTAGTGCAAGCGTATTTATGACTCCAGTTAGTGGGTATGATCCAGCCTATCTTAAAAAAAATTATAGATATTTTTCTGCTAAAAGCCTCCTCTCCTTTCTAAAGATCAAATTCACCAGTAAAATGGAGAGAAATTTCATTCAGCATTGCAGCTTTCTTTAATCTTGGGCTCCATAGATCCACATAACCCTTGCAATGTGCTGATATTTCAGTACAATCCCTGGCATGAGTGTGATTTTGCAATAGAGGATCAGAAACATTTCCATCATCTGCAAAGGATGCCAAGGCTCACACTGTCCCCATTTGTGCCTCTGTAAACATCTTCTTGGATTAGAATGAAATACTACTCATTTTATGATTTCAAAAATAACAGACTTCTTACCAAAAAAAGTGATCTTTAGAAACTCGTTCCTGCAGAAGATTCCATTTTTTCCCCAAGTCAATAGATACATAAATCTACAAAAAGAGAAAAAAAGTGAAAAATTAGATGATAGGAAACTAATATTACTGTATATCTTCAGAGACAGGCCCTATATCACTATTAGAAAGACAAACTAAAAGGAAAAAAAACCTAAACAAACGAACCCAGAAACACATTACCAGGAACTCATCACCTTGTTTATCAGAGTAACTGCCTTTCATAGAGAAATTATTTTAAAATATCATCTATTATTAAGAAAATTCTGCAACAATGACTTTCTGTTTACTGTAGAAAATACAATTTGGGGACAGATTCTTTTTTACCTCAGCATGGTTACACAAGAGGAATGGTAAAAGAGCACTCCTTCTCCTTCCCATTCATTGACCAATGCAGAAATGTTTCCTTTATGCTTCAAGCCTTAATGCCATCAAAAATACTTAAGCCAGGAAGTCAATGGATTTAAAACTCTGCTAAAATGGGACCAAAATATATTCCAGAAATGCTTCAGAGGTTTGATGAAGATGCACTTATGGGCTTGCTCCACAGACACTAATTTGTAACCCATGAGAAGGGGTCCTCCAGCACAGAGGCAGAGGATGGCCTGGAGGAGGATTCCAGCTCCACCTTCTCTATGAACAGCTCCCCTCTGGTAAAAAAACAAATGCTAATGATGTGGATGCATATCAAGAGTGCAGATGAAAGATGTTTTCTCCCAGAATAACGTGGGATCTAAAATAGCTCTTAACAAATCTCCTTCCTTTAGCATTTGCCTTCAAAATGTGTTTCCTCTGGTTAAAATAGGAAGTTTCTATCAGACTTGTAAAAAGACAGATTTAAAGCCTCCTGCTGTCTGCATGCATTTCTTATTTGATCCAATTTACATAAGATGGGGTTTCTTTTGATATCTCTAATAAGGGGGGTGAAAAGGCAAGTAAAACTGTTTTTCTCTGATGTAGAAGTCACCAATTCAGTAAGTGACTCTTCTGGGGGAAGGTATGTTATAAGGAGTAGTAAGGAATGTTTATGTTTTAAAATTACGTGTTCAATACAAAAGACAAACCCCCCTGCAGTTATGTGTTATATTCTATAGGAAAATGGCAATAATTATAGGTAAAAATAAAGATTGAGGTAATGTAGGATAAACTCTCTGGGTAAATTTGCTGAAGTTTGAATTAGACATGGAGGAGATGTTCCCAGTTACTCTGCACTCCACAGTGGCTGGGCTTTCTTCCACTGCACACTTGAGTAAAGCAGATAGACCACAGGGCAGGAAACTACAAAGAGGACTCAGACTGCCTGATGTAGCATTGACCCAGCCAATGCACAGACAGAGATGATCAGGGATCAAAAATCCTTCATCCTCAGAGCTGAATGATAGGGCTGCAGAGCCAGGCTCCTCATTTGCCTGCTAAATTTCTGGTATTAATTTAATGGAGCTTAGGATTTGCTGCAACCAGGGTATTTTATAACATCCTGCTCTGAGCACCTCCTTGGGGGGATGGATGGGGCTGTGAATGGACTGGACTGTGCTGGGTGAAGAACCTAAGCTGCTTACAGCTTCAAACACTTGTCACCACAGGCACTGCAGAGGAGATAACCACTGGGTTCACCATTTTCCTCAAAGGTCCCTGCTCACTGACTAACCTCCCTCAGTAGACTGCTAAAATCTGGGACAGATGATCATTTAATGCACTATCCTACCCTGTGGTCTAAGCTGCAAAGAAAGACAAGAATTCAGAATGCCTGGCAAGAGGGAAGAGAACTGTTTAGGATAAGGGACAACACTGGCACATGAACAAAGGGATGTATTTTTGTCACCAAGGAATTTCAGAAGAAAATGAATGATTCTTGCCCTTTGAACAGTTATGGCTGTTCAAGAGAACTCAAAGGCCAAACCAAATCCACCCCTGTCTCCCAAACCCAAACTACCTGCTCACACACACGTTTGAAGTCCAGGAGCTCATGAGTGAACAGTTTGGCTTTCTGCAGGGGGAAGAAGCAGAAGTGCTTCTAAGTGACCCATATCTATTCTGTTTTTCAATGGGTACATATGATAAAACTATTAAATGAGATTAGATGGGATGTTAAAACTGTTATTTTAGTGGACAGCTCAAATCTCTGGCTGAAGCAAACAGATCTAATAGGTCTCATAATTCTGCTTGTTTTCACTTGTGCAATATATGTGTGGAAAAGCTTTTTAAAAATGTTGAAAATATTATTCTGTTTTTCCATTATTTCATCCCTTCTGCTTCCAAATGAACAATTAAAATCTATTGCATCCTTGATGATATTTTAAAAAAAATCCAGAAGCATTTATGTAGGCTCAGCAAATAGATGATTGTTATTCATTATAACTGAGGGGTAGCCAGCAAAAGAGGGTATAGATTCGAGGCAGTAAATAGATTAATTCAACCACATTGACTGGATTTGCATTCATTTATAGTGTCAGCTAGAGGCTAGAGATTTATTTAAACAGAATCTAGGGTTCTGAATGAAAGAACAATGCATATTTTGCAATATGAAATGTGCCCTAAACTGCATCAAAAGCTGTGGAAAAGGCCATGATGCTCCAGTAGACAAAGAAGCCTTGCTGACTGCTATTTATGAAGGACAGGGTTCCTTGCATTCCTTGCAGCCTCTGAAGTGCCTTCGTAAGAAATCATTTGAGTAACAGGAGCTAATGGTTTCTCCTGAGTTTTAGATTGTGTTACATCCTGATACTACTTTCTTTTGGGGAAGGTAAAGTTATTAAACTCAAAAACCAAGAGTGTGCTGACTCCTCAGGGCAATTTCAGATCAACATTATCTCTCAAGATCATTGATTTTAGTACAGTGACCTTTTCTTGTGTCAAGTTGCAATTTTGATTTTCAACTCCTTTTCTGCCAACATCACTTTATCTTCCTCTCCCTTCTAGGCCAAATCTATCAGATTTCATACAAAACATAAGCAGGTTACTGACCCAGTTACAGTCAAAGGCATCCTTCATGCCTACACATCTAAGGTAAAAATGTAGGACTTGTCAAAGGAGTCTTTATGGTTGACTCTGTTTAGTGTCATTGAAGCCTGAGAAAAGTCCATCAGATTACCCAACCCTTCAGCTACTCCTGCTGAGCTATTCCTTACTGATTTCTTTTTTTTTAATTTTTTTTTTTTTGGTCCAGTCACATTTTAAGCATGGTAAAGAGTAGTATCACTCTTTTTGGGAGACTATCCAAGTATAAAATGCCTGACAATCTTCCTAACATGCTTAATTCAGCAAAACACACACCAACTGCTTAACTTTGTACTTCTGCCTCCTGCTCTCTTCTGACAAATATTTCTACCCACTTGCTGTGGGCTGGAAAACTTGTTCAATACATTTTGGACTCTTACACTTCATGATTCTGCCACTCTGTAACTATAAAAAAAATCAGTAATTATATCTACTGTCGGGAACAAAATTCAAACTGAAAAAAGGTATTTTCATAACAAAGGCTTTTCATTACTTCAGGCTTCCCTGATGTATTTTATTTACACAACATGCATTAAAATTACTTTCTTATTGTGTTAGGATTTTAAAACAAAGCCAAGTAAAATAGTTAGTGTAATCTGTGACTTAGTTTGGTCTGCTGTGTTTTTTATTCTATCCTTATTTGCAAATGCCTGTAAACATGAATTGGTTTGGGACCAGCTGTTAACTTGTACATTCAAAAACATGTCCAAAAGAATGACTTGATATAACATCACTGGAATCAGTGCAGTGTTTGGCTGCAGTATGTGTATGACTTATCTCACCACCTCAATATTCACTTTCTGTGAGGTATGATGAGGGTAAAATGGACTGGAGTTTACCAATTTCAGTTTAAAACAGGAGTAATGGTGGAGGTGAGGCAAGGCTGCTGCCAGGACCAGAATGACAGCGAGTTTGAAGCTGCAGTTCTGGCACTGTGAAAAAGAGATGAGCTACACACTTACAGATGGTGTGCACACTCATCAGGGCCTAGCCCAACCCACACAGAAAATTGACTTCACAGTTTACCCAGAAGGAATCTGAAACAGGCTAAAAATTTACAAACAAGAACAGCTCCTGAATCTGAAAGTGGTATAAAGCCATCATAAGGGAGACAGTGATTCTACATTTCTACAGTCACTGATTCCAGAAATCCTATTCTGCTATGTGAGTGTGCAGTTTGTTTTGTATGAGTTTATTTTAGATCCTGTGACTAGCCTTTGGAGGCAATATTTCAACTTCATTAACTTTCTACTGTACTATAAACTGCTTATTGTCACTTTCTAGGGATGAGCATGTTTCATTATTATTTAACTGTATTATGCAGAAGGATAAATATTCCCAATATTCACATCAATTGAAAATGTCAGGATTGAAACTACCATAACCACAAAGATTTGCACATGAATAAAATAAATATTTAAATAAATCTCAAAACCACTATATGATTTCCCTCTGGGCAATTGGTATTTTCTAAAACCGAGCACTGATCAGCATGTCAGAATTGCTTTATATAACCTTAATAGAGTCATTCCTAAATTTCAAAGACATGCAGTATCTTCAAGCCTTACCTTGCCTTCCTTGGTATAAGCAAGTACTTTATCTTCTTCCTTTGGGTGGAAAAGGAGAGTTTCCACAAAGAAAGTGATGGGTTGTTTCTGGAAAGTGGCTCCTTCATCTGTGCTTATGAAAAGGCTTTGGTCACGGTCATTATGGGAAGAACTTACAAGAATTATCTAAAAGACAAAAACAAAAACACCTTCAGAAGACTGATTTCTATAACAGAAAAAACAGTCTTGTTTTTTTGTGTAAATGTCAGATTTTGTACACACTGCATTATGAAAATTCTGCAGACAAGAAACTCAAATCACCTAAGAGATATGGATTGAGAGATTTTATTAATCTTTCCTGACCAAATCTTGTTACATTCTGTAACTTCTCTTGCAATCCACAGCAAACTGACCATGCTCCTCATCTCTGCTCAGAATGACTGCCTTGGGGTTTGGTGCTTGTACAAGGTTCATGAGGCTACATGATAAAATCTCCAGATCAGAAAAAAAAAAACAAAAAAACCCCACCAAAAACCATATATATATGTATATATACATATACATACTAGTAATGCCTTATTTTAAAACATCCATATAAACATATCTCTCTATCTAGTGAGGCTACTACTTGTAAAAATAGTCATTGCCATAGCACAAGAATGACCAAGGAAAAATAACTTCATTATAATAACTCTCCACTTTTTTGCCATTCTCCTCTCCCTGACATATTTTGAATAAAAAGGCAATTCACTTTGATACAGAAGAATATGCCAATAAATTATTTGCATTTCCTTCTCAGATCCAAACAATGCCTTGACTCAAGAAATCATCTTGAGCTGTCTCCTTGTGTGACCTTTATGTCAAGCTTTAAGCTACAAAGAAATTCTCCACATAATTTAGTCAGAATTTCACTCATTTCAACTTCTTCCCTGTTTGCTACAACACCATGGTTCTAAAACTGCCAGTGTGAGGATCCATTCTGATTGTGTTTCCAGATCAAAAGGGTCCAGTTGGCAGTCAAAAATCTGCCTTTATCAACTGATAGTCTGCAAACAAACTGGATTTTCAAAGTCCAGCTGGGCTCTCTCTGGCTCACACTTCAAAAACAATTTAAAAAAATCCTTAATTCAAAATGTATTTAGAAAATTCAGCAAATGGTGCAGAAAACACCACAGAATACTGATCACTGTGATACAGTGACTGTAAATTGCTTACAGAGATAAATGGCAATGAGTTATGCAAACAGAATTACAATAATGTGAATACAGAGAAGGAAAGAGATTAACAAAAACAGTATAATTTTTATGTAGTCACTTTTCCAGAGCAGAGCTGAAGTTAAAATTTTGAAACCCCTAATGAATTATACAGATATGACAGCTGGGCTGAGCTTTTACTGCAATTAGTCTTGGGGGGGGAAACTATAAATTCAACATTTATAGATGCTCCAGTCTGACAAGTAACTTAAGCACGTGCACTTGTCCTTGAAGCACATCCACAGTGGCACTAATTTCAAGGGCTTTCATACACCTCAAATGGGGCCCTTATTGAAGACATTGCTGAACAAGAGAGACAACTGCAGATACTTCAGGGTTCATAGTCCAGTGCTGAAATCCACACTAAAGCATATATTAAGAGAAATCTACTCCATTAGCTGAGTGACTAGGTCAGTAAGAAGAGCAAAATAATAACCCACTATGCTGTTATAATCTCGTGGTTTTCAATGATATAATTTGCCCAAGAGTAGGAAAGTGACATTTTTATTGGAAAGCCTCTGTAAATGACACGTTCAGAATGCCTTCTCTTATTTCTGCTGTATCCAATGGCTTTCTGTCTCTTGGGAAGTGCTTCAAACAGTGTCTGTTTAATTCACTACTATCTCCACTCCATCAGGAGCTGCTGGTAGCCTAGATACAGCATTCAGAGATTCTTGTAACACACTCATTTATTAGGGTTTCTGCAGCAGGCATGGCATTAAACCCAAAATTGAATGTGGCTGCCATGTGCTGCCCTGTCCCTGTGCCTGCATCTCAAGGGGGAATGAAGAAGTGTTTATGCCCAGCACAGAGATTTGTACTTTTTTGCCAGACTCCCATCTGTGACTTAGGCTTAAAACATCTATTTTCTCTTGGAAAGAAATAAATTCAAACTATTTTCCTGCTGAGAGAGGTATATGGTGCTCATTCCTGTTGCTTCGTGACCAGAACAGAGAGAAGGACCTGGTGCCCAGAAAAGGCACGAGCTGCACTTGTACTGAACAGGAATCTCTGAACTACAGCAACACTGCNTTTTTTTTTTTTTTTGTCTGATCCCATAAATCTTACACTTCCAAAAACATAAAAATTATGGCTCCAAAATAATAAAGGAATGAGATTTATAAAATAGGGAGTGGTTTTCACTGTTAATGAGGCTTAAATATAGGCATGTCTAAGTTTCATAATATGGACTCAACAGCACTGAAATAATAAGACAAATGTTTGATATAATCTAATGTAAACACACTGTGATATTTGCTAATGCTGTCATTCAAAATATTATGTATCACTTGGAGTTAAATCTATTTTTAAAAACAGCTTAAAGATTGTAGACTTATAAGCATATATGTCAGGGTCGCTAACTATTTTTTTATTCACACACACCATAATTCATTTAAATAAATATTTTTGGATTTCACTCAGTGTTGTGATTTGTATCTCAATAGTTTAAACTGATCATTACGTGCCAAACATACAGATTTTCTTCCCACAGCTCACACACCAGGTGCCTACTGGCTAACACTAGTTGTTTAGGAAAATGCTCCAGACTAAATATTGCATCCACATTCGATGCTTTCCATAACAAGTTTTATTTACTTTGTAAGCTGAACAAGGAGCAAAACCCTCCTGCAAGCAGCTGATGAAGGGAGGCAACTGGGACACACTACCAGGAGAGCCAAGTAGCAGTCATGAGGGTTTTAACTCAGACTGCTTCCCTGAATAACTGTGTATTTAAAAAGCAGATTTTAACCACAGATAAATTTGATCTCCTTTTAAACATTTTAAATATCATTTCTCACTCCTGTGAGATTCTTCCAATTTTTTTTTTATTAAATTTTTACTTTGTATTATGCTGTTTATCTCAGACCTCAGTACTTAATCTCCATCTAGCTAAATAAACCACAATAACACATGTATACATTCAGGTCAGATGTGAGTCTAGAACTTCCAGTAGCTACACAGAAGTAAAAAAAAAATATTTCAAGGAGATCAACTGCACTAAGCACTGTAAAGAGAAAGAATAAAAATAGTATCTGTTATAGATGTAGTATCTGTTATAGATGAACAAAGGGAAAAGAAAAAAAATCTAATAAAAGAGAAAAATACTACAACATGCCAGTGTAGGAATTAAACCATTCCAAAACTAAAGCAAAGGCATGCTTCTCCTCATTTCAGAAGAAGTCAGTGACATAGGAGTTAACAGAAAAATCAAATAAATCTGAAAATAACATAATTAAATCCATTTGTTTAATCTCTCTTTCAGGACTGATTGGCCAATGTGCATGTCTAACCATTCCTGCTATGAGTGGAATCACAGTCTGAGCCCCAAAGGATGAAAAGATCCTGATGGCTTAGGCTCCAGTTCTTTGCATATCAGACTTTTTCTTTCACTGTTACCATGAAGATTTGGAATAATCATAGTGATTACTCGGGAGTCTTAACTGTAGGTTTGGCAGCAATTCAAAGTTATGCTGCAATTTCAAGTGGTAATAAACAGAGGATATTAACATGCATCATTTGTACTGTGTCTGGAATATAGCCCCCCTCCCCTCAGTTTAGGTCCAATCGAAATTTAAACTCGAGACAAATTTGATCCTAATCAGCACTTTCTCTAAAAAAAAGGCAATTTTCTAACATATTACAATTGTGCTGTCTCTTTCAGCTTCAGCAACTGATCTTAATTTTAATTGTAGCTTTTATGTTCCTTTCTATTTCCCTAGTATTACAAAGGAAAAAATAAAAAGTAAAAATGTCCACGATGAATAAATTTTTACACTCACAGCATCTGACTGGCTAAAGAAGATTTCTGCAGTAACTGGCGAGAGAGACGAGACACGCTATTTTTTAATTCTATAACCCTCCATAAGGTCAGAAATCAAGACATTCCTCAGCACTCCATACTTACCCTGAAGGAAGAAGCCTCGTTTGGGCAGAGTAAGAAATGAAAAAAAATATAGAGACTCTTCATTTAAGCACACATGCACTGAGAAGCCAAGCATGGCCAGGAAGAACCTACGCTTCCTCAAATCCCCCAGTAGGCTGAAGTCCCACTGCACAGAGAGGATTCATCTCTGGGGATGCAATCCTAAAGAATACTGGACCTACTCCAGAAAAAAATCCTTAATGATGTGAATTTATAAGCCATCCTCACCGAGGTCAAATAATTTCACAGAGCACTTCCAGGGAGGGCTCATCAACAGCTACTCTGAACAGCAATCTTTCCAGCAGCTCATCACCCTCACAGTAAAGAAGCTATTCCTGATATCCAGCCCTCCTGCACCTTAAAGCAATGAAGAACATGCAGTGCTAATGCCTAGATGAAGGTGCTAAACTGGAGACCAGACTGCTGAGCTCAGGGCATCTCCTGGGGACACCATCCCAGCAGCTCTGTGCCTGCAGGGAAATGGTCTTTGTGCCAGCACAGCCAACCTCAGGGCAGCATCCACAGAGCTGCACAGCACTGCAGTCACTCCCTCAACATTTCTAAGACTAAGTAACTCATCTATGTTTCTTGGGTTTACAATTTATGTTGTTCATATGCCATTAGATACACTTGGCTGAGAGAGGGATTACTAAAGCTCCTGGTCCCACTTGTAAATGAGATGTTGCTTCTCAGGCAGCACTCATAAAACACACAAAGTGGACTGCAAAGGGTTATGATTTTTATTTTGGATGATATGAGAGACCTGATAACTCAAGAGTGGCTAAGTGAGAGTGAAATACAGTCCTTTTGCTCTCAGAGTGGTGAAAAACAATACCTAAAAAGTCAACCCAAGGTAATTCTAAGCAGAGGCTAAAATAAAATGTCTCCCAGATAGCAGTTTAATCTTGTAGATTTTCCCTGGAAGCTGCATTACAAAATCACTCCCCAAAATGTGAAGTTATAAGTGGATCTAATAAACCTGTTCCTCTGTCCAACTGAATTGGGTGGAATACACATAGAAAGGAATTTACATACAGCCCAGAACAGTATTTTACTTTTGATCTTAAGCATTCACAGCTTCCTCTAGAATTCTTACTTTTTCTTGAAGAGTCCTTTTTAAGCTGTCACACACAAGCATTTCAAAACAGCAACTATTCTCTAGGAGAACCACCATAAGGGAAGGGAAAATGGGAATACTAAGGATGATTCCTGGGAATTATTTGCTACACTGATCACATAATCTCAGGACACAATCAAAGGCCATCTGAAGCAATCCTGGTGGAGCTAATGGAAAATATGTATCACAGTTTCCTCTCCCCTGGGTTGTGGCCAGCTCATTAATCATTTGGAATATCACAACGGAAGGTGCAATATTTTTCATCTAGTATCAGCAACATATTAGGCACTTTAGGATGTGGAATGAATATTTAGAGGTCAGGATCTTAAAATAAGCTGGTTAGCAGCTGGAGCAGTTGGTAACACTTGAGATGTACTGAAGAGGGAGTGAACAGCAGAGGCAGCACCTTGACAGAAAAATGTGTTCAGAGTAACTGGACAGAGCACAGTTGGCTTACACTGCACCAAGGCAAGCATGAAATAATATAATCAGATAAAAAAAGAAAATAGTTTGGAAATAGTTGGCTTTCCTTTAGGGCATTCACCATAGTGAAACCAAGTTTAAGGGTGCTTATATAATAATGAATGCCCACAGAGAAACAGCTACGGTTGTTCTGACTGGTGTGGATGAACAGGCTGAAAATTCTGCCCTGTTGGCAACCTCAGTTGGCAAAATCAGTCACATCCTTTGAACTGAACACCTCAAATGGGCTGAAGATGCTGATAGGGTATACCAGTAACACCTCAATTCATCAGTCTCCTTACTTAGAGAAGAGTAGGATACACAAGCTGATCAATTAAATTCCTCCACAGGACAAACTTCATGCATCCATAACCTAGAACCAAACATCACTGCCACTTGATTACCATGACAGTGAAATTTTTCACAAGAAATGCTCTCTTCAAAAACATTTCAGAGCAGTACCTCATGCTGCCAGCCTGAGAATTAAAAAAAAAAAAATGGCACACACATACTGAGAAAAGAATGAATATGCCAAAGGTCACAGTAAAAACAGCAGAGTCCTTTGATCTTCCTGCAAAGTCCAGTGTTAGCCTGGCTATTGTTAATTTGTCAGCAAAAGTGAACATTTTATGTACCCTTCATACACTCCTGCATCCAAAGTGAGCAAAACTTAATGCTGAAATGCTTTGAGGGGTGGTCCCCATATTGGTTTGTTCACATATTCAAAAGTTTTGCTTTAAATCAATGCACTTCAGTATACCAAGAACTAAATCTTTTCCAGTACGCTCTAAATCAGCGGTTTGAGTGGGGAATAGCACTGGGGAAGGCACAGTGTCAATTCTTGTCACAGCAGGGGAATGTTTCCTAACCTGGTTTTATATTGCCCATGAAATAAGAAAATTTTCTGTGTCTCAGAGAAAAAAAAAAAAAGGGAGTTGTACTAAAAGCAGAAATGGGCAAGTTTCACTCTATCCCACCAATATTTCCACAAATATTTGTGTTTACTGGACAAAACAGGCACACACTGATCTTTTTAGCTTAAGCATTTACAGATTAATCTAATTCAAGTTATTTTGTAGACCTCCAAGTAAACTGCAAATATTTTCTGCCTGAGCACATCATAGAGCAAAAATAAAAAACAATGCTTTTCAAACATGATAATAATGCACAACAAATGACTGCATATGTGATTTGATCTAAATTAATGAAGGAACAGCTCAAACAGCTCCTAGCCATCAGCCATTAATTTGTCAACAGTAAAATCTGCACTAAGCTCAAAGAGAAATTACGTGGAAGGTAAATAGTGACAGGGAAAAAAAATGAAGGAAAGAAAGGCAGTTGTGGTGGCTAAAATTAGCACTGATACAGGATTGATCACAACCTCATCATCTTCTGTAATAGACAAACACTTTTCTGTCTTTAAAATACTAAAGGTATGCATTTTGGTCCTTTACTATGAATCTCAGGTCTGTTATAAGGCTGTATAAGAATTTTCTGGGAAAACTACAAAAAGGATCTCCCAAAGCATTACTCTGGGGAATCTCACTTTGCACAATTTTTCCCCTTCAATACCAAATACTCATCAGGTGTTTTCACAGGAAAAGGCATCCCAAATACCAGCTGAGGCATCAACTCCAAGCACATCTATTCCTCTCTCTCCCAGTTTTATAGAGCTCTTCTTATAGAGATCAAGGTATTTAATGACTCTGCCACAAGTTATAAAGAATAAGTAGCATTTTCCAAACTTGTAGGTGAGAAATGTGTGTGTGTATGTGAATATACATATTTGCAAACACAAACAAGGTCCAGCAACCAGACCAGCCACCTCCAAAGCTGCTAAAACTACTGACTCTAATCACTGAGAGCTTTGAAAGGCTCAGGGACTGGGAGAAATTCCTGAAGACTGGAAAACAATAAAAATAATGCCTGTCTTAGCATCATCTACAAAGTGCTTCAGATCTGTCTCACACTATCTCATATGCATTTTGCTTTTGCCCATTTCCATGTCTAAAGGTGTAGCTGGCACTAGGAAAGGAGCTGTTAAAGTCCTCATCCTTCAGGAAGCACCTGATTCCTTTTGAAAAGTGTAGGCACTCACCCAAAAGGAAGTCTGGGGATAGTTAAAGATTGATCAGGTATTCTCTTCCCTAGACCATGAGGGAAAACACAAACCTGGGGGAAAGAGCTGCTCTGAGCAAGTCTTTCATACTTAAGTCACAAAAAAAATCATGTGGGTTTGAAGGAGAAAATGAGAGACAGAGAAAAAAGGGAAAGCAGCAGAGGCAAGTGCTGGAAAAACAGTAATTATTTTTCACTTGAATTTGGCCATATCTCCATTATGTAGACTACAAAGCCTAATTATAAAAGCTCTTGCTATTGAAATATTTCCCCTTATCTTTGATATCCAGCCCAAATGGACTGGAAAAAACCCCTTGAAAAGCAGAAAGAAAATGTCTTTTAAAGTAATTTTTGGTCCCATTAGGGTGAATCTCATTAATAGAAAAGGACTTCACTGAAGAATAGAGCTTTTATATTCAGAAGCATACAGTACTGCTGTGCCTGATTTTAGCAGCTCTGCAGACAATAAACCTTTCTCTGCTGGGGCTTAGATTTTAGCAGTTGTAAAATACCCATTTGATATTGAGGTAGGGTTTCAGTAAATACAGATACCTGGTAGCCACTGTCCTAGTTTTCTCTGGGTGTACTTGGGAGTGGTGTTGATTACTGCTTTTGGAAGAGTATAAATTTTTTTTCTATTGAAAAGCCTGCATTTTCTCCATCACTGAAATGTGTTGCTGAAAACTTACATCAGATTTACGAGCATGATTCCTGCTCATGGCCCATGAGGGACTTAGGGGGAGAGAACAGCTCCCTCTGGGGATGCTCCACCTTATGCACATAATTAGAAAATATTTGTTGGGGCAGACAGAGATACTGTCTTTGGTCATTAGTTGTTAGAGAACTCCTATGTGACATTGCAGGCACAAGTCCTGGCCTCATCCCAGCTGAATGCTGTTATTACTAAACCTTAGGCAATTCTGTAGATATTCTCACACATATGAGAGAGAAAAGGCTGCACATCACTCAAACCAGCTCAGAAATAGAAGTAACACTCTCTTGCTCATTTGCCACATTGGAAAAAATTAGGGGCAAGTGTTATTGTTTCTATCTCTGTTCCTGAGAATGTTATTTTGACTCTTTTCCAGTACATTTTAATGAGTAGTTTAAAAGTGAACACAGACATTAATAAATGAATGGACAAATATTTCTACTAACACCCTTTTCTCCCTTTTACTAACATTTAATCCTCCTTAAAACCTTGTAATTAAACCAGGCATTTGTTTGTTTCTTATTTTGTTTGGTTTTAACATAATATTTCACTAGAAGTGGGGAGTTGAGGAGCTTGGCTCCTAGCAGTATGTTTAGAGACATAAAACAGCTAGGAAGATTTCAGGAGCTTTCACTCTTGCCAAGAACATTGCTAGAGATTCAGGTACAAATTATAGCCAGAGTGGAAAAAGAAAATCCAGGCAATATTGTTATTTTCCTTTCTAAGACAAGCAGCTACACAGAGCTCTAAAAACATGAGACCAAGGTTAGTCTTGGAGTTCCAATTCTGATCCCAGTCACATGGAACTCTGCAATCTGACCATTTTGCAGACTCTGGGACTGATGCCATCTGAAGCAGAATCCAAATAAAACTTCAGCCTTATCACTGCTTTGGCACTTACAAGATTTTGCAGTAGTTCTTGAGGCTTTAACGTGAATGTCTTATGAGACTTTACATTTATCACATTTCCTCTTCCCTTCCCATCAAATACCAACAAGATAGGAATAAAAATAGGTGTCCTTGGGGTGGTGTTAAAAGATGGGTTCCTGCAGTGTGCAGAAGATAATTTCCCAACACAGCTGATGAGGGAGACAGCTGGGGAACATGCCCTGCTGGACCTCCTGTCTAGGAACAGAGGGACTGCTGTGATCATAAAATTATAGATTTGCTGCTCTTGGAGAAGCATTTATGACATCTGGAAGGAGGTCATCCCTTGGAAGAAGGGGCATGAAACTTGGGAGGACAACAAGGATGCCATGAGGTAACACAGGGGGAAAACCAGAAGGGCCAAAACCCAGCTAGAACTTAATCTATAGAACTAATGCCATAAAAGAAAAAAAATAATGGTTTTGGTGGCTTTTCTTGTGTGTTTTGGGTTGGGCTTTTTTGTTGTTTTGTTTGGGGCTGTTTTGTTGTGGTTGTTGGGATTTTTTCCCATTGGCATTAGCCCTGTAAATGGCACTGTAGTTTCTTATGTTTATAAAATCCTTTCCAGGATAACTGTCCAACTGTTCTTCATCTCTTATGTTTAAGCCACTGCAGCCTGAGACCACAGCTAGGCACTGATAAAAAAATTAAGAATGCTTGCAGACTTTTTATTGACTGTATTTGAGATAATGCTCCTACAAACCAGTAAGCATCATCAAATCACCATCACACAAGTGACTGGGTGGAGGCCAGTGTGAGCAAGCCATAAAGGATGAGACATAAAAAATGAAACACTGGGATATATAAAGAGCCCCTTTCACATAATTAAAAGTTAATTTAAAACTCCCAGTAAAATCTATATCCAGACAAAATGGCTTTTTTGTCATTTCTTCGAGTGAGTTTTCTGAAAGAAGCACTCATCTGAGACTGCAGCCCATTCCAGAAAAGTAAATAGAAATCACAAAATAATCAACAGCCTGTCCCAGGTGGCATACTAATTTCCTAACAGTTCTTGGTAATTTATTGCAAGTTAAACAGTTCAGTGACAGGCAGGGAAAAAAAAAGGGGGGGGAATAAACCCCTTATTTATTCTCTTGCCTGACAGTGTCTCACACTCAAACCTACCTCGCTTCATCAGCTTGCTCCTAGGCATTCTTTGAGAGAACTAATAAGTGGACAAGAAGAAGTTTGTAGAGAAATAAACTATAAATTATTTACTGTTACTGAAAACAAAAGGGCATATAGAACTCAAAAGGTGAGTCAAAGATGACAAAATTACAAAATAAAAAAATCCCAACTCCCTCAAAAAAAGTGAAACAAAAAAAAAATCCCACCCAACCAAAAAGATGAAACAAACAAAAAAATTCCCACCCAACCAACCTCCTCCAAAAACCAAGAGAAAAGATAAGCCTCATTCAAGAAGAAAGACTGCCTAGGTAGATGGCTAGTTTTCCTAAATTGCCTCTGAATGGACTTTCGTGGTCTGTAATATTTTGCCTTTGATAACTAAACAATATATTGTATATTTATACAAAGATCCTAATAAAAATGGTTCAGGAAGAATAACCAAAATTTCCCTGAGTTTTAACTGTATAAATCCAGGTAGTGATTTGGCACACAGAAACAACACCAGTGTTAGAATTCATAAAGAAAGCCCCAAGAAGACCCCACAGTCTAAAATGTGCTCAGCATGCCTGCAGTCCTAGCTAGGCTTTCAGAGGGCTTCAGCACATCCATTTCTCTGTCAGCCTGATCACAAATTGCCCAGGGCAAGACTCTCTCCCTGCTTCCCATCTGGACAGTGCTGAGCTCATCATACCTTTGCCTGTAGGTGCAATAATATAAAAGTAAATAAGTACAGCTGCAAAATCCAGACTGGTCACACCCAGTGCTAAGAGCAGCGGAGTGTTTGCTAAAGTAATTCCTTTTTTTTTTTTTTTAACCCCAAATGAGGACTTGATGATTTTTAAAGAAACAACAATTATTTATGGCAAGTTCATTCAAATGAGCTACACACTGTCCTAATTTCTGCTGTCATACTCAGAAAACAGCTCCACTCATTTCCTTCACTGTACTGCTGCTGATACACTGGTGGTGTGATTTGCAAACTGCTCAGCATCAGAAATTCCCAACTGCTGCATCTTTTATGCTTTCCACAATTTTTACAGATTTAAATCTATGCCTACAGAGAAGCCTGGGTCTGCTTAGCCTCCTGTTATGAGCATCTTTTCCAAGGTTTATCACTAGGAAGAGTTTTCAGTATCCCAGAGCTACGAAAGTGGCTTTACAAACAACCATGGCCGTGGGTATTAATGGAAGGCTGGCTGTGATTTGGGCTGTTAGAGTTCCTGCAGACAAGGAGAAAGAGAGCAAAGGAGAACAACTCAGGTTCATGCCCCAAGAACCTGAGGTGGCACCATGCTAGCAGACAATAATCACTGCAAGCAATTGAGAAGCTGAACTGTTCCCCTGGAAAACACACTGTGGCTGAGAAATGTCAGGTTGCCAACAGCTCGTTGAAACAGGATGAAACAAAAAGCTGAAGTTATGTTTTTGGAGTGGCCTATATAATTTCTGAGGAATGTTAAATTCTTGCAAAATCTCAACAACAACATACCCAACCTGTCAAACCTCAGGGAAGATGAGTTCATCTGGTTCCCATCTCTCTCTCTCTCTCTGTGATACTGAGGGACTGCCAGGTCCCTCTGCTGAACAGGGCACAGGATTCCATAGAAATCCAACCAGATGGGGCAGCTACAGCATGATGCCAATATTTTTCTAGTACAAAATTATTTATTTATTTTTCTAGTACAAAACAATAATTAAAAAAATATTATTATTATTATGTTTATTATGTTTATGTTTATTTCTTTCTTATCCGCATTCAAATTTACAGTGAGTGAGTATATTTAGTCCTTCAGTTTTGAGAGTTTGTGAATTCAGATTTGGCCATAGATTCTCACAGAGCATGGAACCTACATCAACTGCAGATAGACACTTTGCAGGGAACTGGGATCATAAGGTTCAACATAGGGCAGATTTGGTTTCCAACTAAAATTCGTTCTACAATAAAGCAATTTCCCACTGAAAAAAAAAAAAAAAGAAAAAAAAAGGCTGTCTTATATCAACACAATTTTCAGAAAAAAGNATCTATGCCTACAGAGAAGCCTGGGTCTGCTTAGCCTCCTGTTATGAGCATCTTTTCCAAGGTTTATCACTAGGAAGAGTTTTCAGTATCCCAGAGCTACGAAAGTGGCTTTACAAACAACCATGGCCGTGGGTATTAATGGAAGGCTGGCTGTGATTTGGGCTGTTAGAGTTCCTGCAGACAAGGAGAAAGAGAGCAAAGGAGAACAACTCAGGTTCATGCCCCAAGAACCTGAGGTGGCACCATGCTAGCAGACAATAATCACTGCAAGCAATTGAGAAGCTGAACTGTTCCCCTGGAAAACACACTGTGGCTGAGAAATGTCAGGTTGCCAACAGCTCGTTGAAACAGGATGAAACAAAAAGCTGAAGTTATGTTTTTGGAGTGGCCTATATAATTTCTGAGGAATGTTAAATTCTTGCAAAATCTCAACAACAACATACCCAACCTGTCAAACCTCAGGGAAGATGAGTTCATCTGGTTCCCATCTCTCTCTCTCTCTCTGTGATACTGAGGGACTGCCAGGTCCCTCTGCTGAACAGGGCACAGGATTCCATAGAAATCCAACCAGATGGGGCAGCTACAGCATGATGCCAATATTTTTCTAGTACAAAATTATTTATTTATTTTTCTAGTACAAAACAATAATTAAAAAAATATTATTATTATTATGTTTATTATGTTTATGTTTATTTCTTTCTTATCCGCATTCAAATTTACAGTGAGTGAGTATATTTAGTCCTTCAGTTTTGAGAGTTTGTGAATTCAGATTTGGCCATAGATTCTCACAGAGCATGGAACCTACATCAACTGCAGATAGACACTTTGCAGGGAACTGGGATCATAAGGTTCAACATAGGGCAGATTTGGTTTCCAACTAAAATTCGTTCTACAATAAAGCAATTTCCCACTGAAAAAAAAAAAAAAAGAAAAAAAAAGGCTGTCTTATATCAAGACACTTTTCAGAAACAGGCAAAAGCTAAATTTTGAATTCTAGAATTCTACCCCCATCTTCATACTATAACTTATTAACCAGAGATTGATTATCTCTGGTTTCTACCAGTAAAGTGAACATGAACAGTCTTTACATGTCTGCAGAGCTTGGGAAACATTCATGAGATACAGAACGTGTTACAATACACATTTCAAGTTTTTATTGTCACTAGTGTCCAAGATTTACCATGCTCAGGCTGGTAATTTTTATATTTTGTCCCTCCAACCCCCAGGTACATCTTTTGATTTCTCTCCATTATTCATGTCTAAGTGAAACTGCAAGTTGACAAACTGTTACTGAAGGAGAAGGAGAAGAAGGAGCAGTGTAGGTTATAGGTAATTTAAATATGCATCTCCATCAAAAGTTGCAGTTAAAGTGATTTCTTGCTGCCCTGTATCTTTAGTGTATCTGGGCCTCCCAGAGAAGCATTTGATTGTCTGTAGTTCCCATTATGTGGCTCAACAGTGATCCTGTGATTCTATAACTTCCCATGAAAAATGGTTTGGCTGTACATCAATATTCTGCCTACATTTATCTTCAGAATGTAGGAATGATTTAAGATTTTTTAAATCTATTCTGTATCCTCTGCTATTTTTAATCAAAACAGTCAACTGCGACCTTTTGTTAATCTATACTAAATATATGGGAAAAAAACCACCTTCAAAAGTTTCAGGGTACTTTTTTCAATGTAGTTATGGTAAAAAACCCAATTTGTTGTGGATGGTGGAACATAATGGAAGCTGACAAGGCACAATAACTGTTTCCCAAAGCACACTGCACTCTGCAAACAGATCACAGCAGCAAAATCCACACAGCTTTTCTTCAACAGAAGATCTGTAATAAAATTATTTGCTCACAAAGCCTTCCCTCTCAACACAAGACCCTAAAGCTATGCCACCTCTATGGTTTATCAAGATGAGTCTCTGCAACCTCTCTGCTGGAGGATACACTCTAGAAAAGGAGCAGTAAAAAGGCCTACCCTGGTCACAGACCAGAACATTATGATGAACTGCTCTATTGGTAGTTTAAACCAGATTCACCAGGATGATTCTTGGAGCCCAACAAAGATGTGCTGTGCTGGAGAGGCAGAAAAAAAAAAAAAAAAAAAACCCTACACTGGTTTCATCCTCTGTGGGTTTCTTCTCATTTTCTCTGCTGGCATTTTGATCATTTAATGTAAAACTTTTGTTGCAGCGGGCATAGTGTAGATCAAAATAGTAACCAGAAAACAAAAAATATGGTGAAGAGAAATAAACATCTCTACTGTTCAAAGGAGTCTCAAAAGCAGATTTTCCATAAAGTAAGTGAATCTTCTACTCATTCCACTTCATAGTTCCCTGTGGAAATGACAGAGCCTATGAAGAACATTAAATCTGCTGAACCTCAGTCTAACAGATGCAAATCTTTACCCTGAGAAATAAAACTTCTTGCTATAATACCTGTTTTAATCACATTTGCCAGTGTAAAAATTGTGGCTAGAACAATGAAGTCCAGATGCATTTTAACCTTTTAAAAAAACAAGAGTTGGAGGTCTATACAGTCCTTCTTCACTTTAATATAGGAGGTGTTTTAGGGAAATAACTAATCATTCCTGATGCAAGGCCAGGCTGCACAATCAGGTCTGCCATGACCATCTGTTGAACTATAACAATTTGTGATGAATATCTTGTTTTTCAGAGTGTAAGAATTCAACCCTTTGAGCTGGTTTATCCTCCATAGTAAACCAGCACTCTCACTTTCATATCAAGAAGTATTCACTCCAGTGTGAGCAGTTAACACTTCCACTAGCACTCCATTTCCTCCACCCTACCTGTTCTGACCTGAAACTTGGCCAATACACCTATTTTTAGTTCTAGTAATTACCACTCTTCAGGTTCTCACCACTCTCAAGAAAGATCTGAATCACAGCACTCACCATTATATTTAAAAATATGAATGGACTATACTTGGACTACTCGATAAAAAGGAATCAAAAGTTATGTGAAATCACGCTGACTATAAGTTGGTATAAATCTTTCTTTGACTCAGGAAAAAGGTCACTGTCACCGCTGAGAGCTACTGGTGCTTCTGGATGCTGAGTTCAGTGCCAGTTTATTTGAATTAACAGAATACAGACTGGATACAGTCTGATCACTGATTCTTAAAAATATTCTTCAAGGAATCATTTGTGCACAGTCTTGATCTGATGGTTTATTAAAATATACACTTCTGTAGTCTGCAGAACACAAACCCATGAGTGTCCCTTGCAGATGGAAGAGAGGACTTGGAGGTTGCTGGAGTTTTTAGCATTCCCTTAGACCAAACTCCAAGAAAGATTGGTATTCTGCAAGGACAGCCTTCCTCACTGGGTCAGGAAGTAAAAAGAAAGCAGAGCTACAATACTCACGGAGCCCACTGGAAATAAATAAATAAGTACTGAATTTACAGCTATTGCTGGTTTATCAGATTTTTTTTCCCCAATATCCTTTAAATTCTGAATAACTATTTGGAAAACAATAAGAATGTAAACATAGATTTCCACCTGGAATTTTAATCTTGTAAAAACACAAATGGATAAAATGAAGGAAAATCAAGTATGAGTCTCTTAAATCAAAGCAGTTTTAGTAGGTTCCACTACAAGAGTGAATATATACCACTGCAGAGAAATATGTCAGATAATCCTAAGATTTAAATTATTTTATTTCTATTTACAGAGCAAATGTATTTACTAGAGTAATTTTAAGAACCTTTGAAGAACAGTATTTGGCTGCTTGAAAAATATTAAAAAGCCATTAAAATGTGGCATTTGTACAATTCATGTAGACAAGAACTGCAGGAAACCGTAAAAGTCATGCTGCCTTCTGAATAATCACTGGGGATACCAGCATTACTCACACCACATCACCAGCTACTCCTCAACCACAAACAGCTGTAATTAAGGAATGATGAGAAAATGTGAAAATGTATCTTTCTACTGGGCTACCAAAATCATTTTTTTATCACCTCAAGAGATGCATTAAAAAAGACCATGTCAGTAACAGACAAAATTTTTCTTTCTAATTCATGCTCTATACATAAACAATTCAATTTTTACCAAACTGGATCTCTGTTTGCCTTGCTTTCAGTAATAATTATAGATACAGTCAGTCTTACATGAGGACAATACAGGTACATTTTCCCTTGTTAGTCATCTCTTTACTCTCAGTCTTGCTTATTTAATTACACCTACAGCAGAACTTGCCACATTTTACAGGGACAAACCATTTTACATTTCAGTAGTGGCTCTTAGTAATTCAACCCAGGTCCCTGCCATCCAGACACATTTATTTCTTTATTCTCATTACAGTGCTGAATTAACACACATCCCAACACTCAAAAAGGAGCAGGACTTAGGTGCCTTGATCCAACACGGCTGAATTATTGACATGACATTGCTTCCTGAATCAAAAAGTCCTCCTTGTCAAAAGCAATCTCCAGCTCCTACAACTTTCTGCTGCTGCTCTTTCTTTCTCTCCCTGCTCTTGTACCAGTTTTGATTTCCCCTGGAGGGACACTCATCTTTTTTCAATCCCACTTGGCTTGCTCCTTCCTGGTGAGGTACAACCCTGACATTCCTACCCCTTCAAGCTTTGATTGACAAAGGTGTCGACTGCCTGCTCAGAAATCCCCACAATTAAAAGCAGTGTGATCCTGTATAAAAGTATTTTTATAAATACTTTTATAAGGTGTCCAGAGGATGGAGCAAGGCAATGGGGAGAAACTGATGCACAAGGAATTTCAGCTGAATTTATGGGAACTTCTTCACTGTGAGGATGACCAAACACAGGACAGGCTGTGCACAGAGTGTGTGGAGCCTCCCTCACTGGAGATATTTAAGAACTGTCTGGACACAAAGCTGTGCCATGTGCTCTGGGATGGCCCTGCTTGAGCAGAGAGGTTGGAGCACATGACCCACTGTGGTCCCTTCCAGCCTCTCCCATCCTGTGATTTGGTGATCCTGTCCCAAAAGGCTAAAATACAGCAGATGTATCTGAAGGACTTTTGAATACTTCTATAACTCTTTACAAACTACAGCAGCTCAGAAATGTGAACACAAAGGAAAGAGATTCTATCATTTCTAATGTAAAAAAAACAAATAGACTGAAGGACAAAGGAAAAATATTATCATTGCTCTCCATTTTGTGAATGGATGGAGAAAAACAAATACCAGCTTTTAAAAAACTTTTACCTTCTACTACAGCACAAATATGTGGCTATAATAAACACTGAGGAAAAAAAAGGCAATTCCTTTTGTGACACTGTAAATTTTCCAATTATTTCAAAACTTGTTACTCTAAGCCCTTGAAAATCTGGTCTTAATCTTAGGCACTAAGCAATTTTGATCTGTTCTGTCCTTGCCCACCATCCTTGCAGAGCTGGGTATTAATGCAGTGCATTTTCTGCTTCACTCAAGAACTTAATACCACACATTTCTTAGTTTCATATATGTATATATTTTATGGCAGCTAAATGCATGTTCTCAACATGTCATTAATACCAAGCACTCACAGTATAGATATATTACTTCAGAACACCCAACTATTCTTATGAGTAACAACTCATCCTTTCCATCAGATAAAGAAGAAGTAACAGTTTCTGATCTCAGATTATGGCTGTGATGTCGCTGATGGAAAAATATTCTGTTTAACAGAACGACCTGTGTTACCTTTTGTTAGGGAAGTGTCAACTGTGAAAGGCTTCATTAAAAAGAGAGAACAAATGAGCAAGACAGAAAAGCCCTTTAAGAAAGTTGGGCTGTCAGGTTTTCTCCAAGGAAAGTAACAGTTCTTTTCACACTGCTGTGTGAACTGAATTATAGTTGACGTTTACTCCAACTAAAAGCTACCTAAAAGTTACACAGTCAATCAACATTCATTAGAGTCAAGCAGATTTATTAAAGTGGTTTTTTCCTCTCTTCTTCACTCCCCCAACTTTACAGATCCTCCACCAGTAACTTTCCAACACAGCATCACACAAGACAGTCAACTTTTTACTGAGCTCTGTGCATGGCATATTCTAGTTTAGTGAGCTTTATGGAGGTGGTGTGTAGCTAGGAAACTCCAGAGATAAGTTTAATTGAGAGGCAGGTATCAGTGCTGATACACAGCTGACACAGATGTGCACCACTGCCCTTTACACAACCCGTCCAAGCCTTTGAGATAACAGCCCTCTGCTATCAGATATTTGCCACCAGGGGCTTCAAGAGAGTTCAAAAGCTGCAACATTTGAGATTCCCATCCTGTCCTAGCTCTTAATCAAGTTCTGATAAGCCATCCCTTGTACAGCAGGTTGTGAACTTACAGATTAGACAACACAAGGCGCTCAGCTGTGCTCAAGGCATGACAGGGCTGGTCTCAGTGCACTGAACTGGGGCTGAATGTGACAGCCTTAAGCTGTGCTCCTGCTCAAAGGCAGGGCATGCTTCAGAGGGCCACGCAGCTGAAAAACCTTTTATCGCTCTGTGACATAAAAAAGACAATAAAACCCTATAAAAATTACAAAAAGTTGTGCTGTGTGTCTTAATATTCACTCTGAGCACCTGATAGTGCTCAAATACATCTATTACGAGGCTTTCATTTGTTGGAGGAATTGATCTAAAAGGCAGCCTGCAACACATATGTAAACATATGTTCTGCCTTAAACTATTGACACCAAAACAATTCTGAGCACTCATTTACGATAAAAAGGCAGAGCAATTGCTGTATTTATCCTAACTATAAAAGCCTCACAGTTTCATACCTTTTAATTCTAGAAAAGGCCACTACAAGAGTCTCTCATGGGAGCAACACTGCTGAAACTGCATGTGATAGTACTGTGGATTTCTAGCATCATCCTCACATTGGCATAATTTTGCTGGGTTCCTGGATTTTCCCCAGCAGATCTCTGCTAATTACCTTTTTAATATTATGCTGCCTATACTGGTCATATAAAAACCACTATCATCTAAACCTTCAAAATGGGGCAACTTTATTTTCTAGCACTGCACATGTCCCCTTTTGCTGTAAAATGTAGTTCATCTCAAAATGCAGAACCATCCAAAGATGAAGAGGGGCTGGAGAGAGTCATACTAGCACCATCCCACTCAACATCATATCAAACAAATCCACCATAGTGGGTGTATCAATACTTCAGGTTTTATCAGAAGCTATTGGGACACCATCAGTATCCAAGTAGCCTCCATCTATCTCTACATTAATGGAATCACATTTCAGATGAAGAAAGGTCATCAGCTGCCAAGGAGGAGCATTAACCACATTAGGAATTGCAGAGGATGCAGTGGCAAATAAATTGGGCTCATGAAGTACGCCGTATTTTTTTGCCCTATTGTCAGGGAATTTTTCAGTGCCATCAGTTACATCAACAAAGTGAAATACTTTGTTTGTACCAGACTTGAAATATTCACTCTTTAAAATAAACAAAGAAAAATTCCACTTTACACAGCTCCTTTCTTTAGCCTGTGTCTCAGAAAATGAACTCTGTGCAACCAAAACATTCTTTCTGGCTTTAGGGCAATAGCTGGGGACAAAATAAAACACAGTAAGATCACAAATATATGAGATGTCAGTTTTCCATCTGAACCATTCACTAAACAACTTATCTTGGTTGAAATCCAGAAACATTCCATTAATTTTAATGGAATGACTTTGGAATTAAACTAGCATGGAGCACAATTTGCACAATTTGCTCCTTAATGACAGTTATTTGCAGAAGGGAAGCTGTTTCATGTAATCAGCCTGAACACCTGCTTTTGTAATCAGCCTGTGGAATCAGACAGATTACATGATTACTACCAAACATTGTGCAAATACATTCCGTGAGAATTCATTGCTGTTTCACAATTTTAATCAAGGTGGCAGAAAAAAAAACACTAAAGAAATAAATATAAGGTTCCATCCTCAGCAGGTATTAGGAGGATGGAAGAGAAGCATGGATTTTGCCTGAATTCTGTTTCTGAAATAAATTTAAAACCTTTAAACCAAATTTCTCCACCAAAATTCCATAGAAAAACTCATAATTTGATAAGTTTCACGTAGGGCTTGACATCAACCTGCAATCCACTGGGAACATCCTTAAGACCATTTTATAGTAGCAAGGGGAAAAGGAATTGGCAGTGGGCAAAATATCCCCTCAGACTCACAGCTCAATATGAATTACTTGTGTGGATGATGAAAATTAAGACACCAACCTCTTCCCAGTGAGTTCTGCTATGAGGTTCCACCACTGAATTGAAACCTTTATTAGAAAAAGTCATGAAAAGTATAACTTTGGCACACCCTCCACCAAGTCACTGGGCATTTATACACTTTTTGTTTCTCTTTTTAATTTCTAATTATGTTGAAAATAGTTTTCTGCAAAGACCACATTCAGTAAAGTATCTGACACCAAAGAAGCTGAGAACTAGCACCAATTCAAAAACCTTGCAGATAGTGAATTTCACATTGGATTTGTATAATAACTGGTTCAGAAGAATGCAATTGGACTGCATAGCACACAAAATGCTTCAGCAGATTCATAAAAAGACTGAAAAATCACTGGCAAAATAAATCTGCAGTCTATTAACCTGATACAGCAATACAGAGAAGCAACTAAGATACCTGATTGTAAGGACTCAATCATAACACTATTATGAATATTTTCAATATGAGGAACTTTACATTGATATCAGTACTCTATATATTAAAAAAAAAGAATATTATTTGCATCTTGAATGTATAGTATGATTCAAATCACAAAATTACAAGCTTCTCTTAGCATTGTGAAATTATTTCTGTGTGATGTTTGAGCCAAATTACTTTGCTTAGAAAATTAAGCAAATACAAGTCTTGGAGAGTGCTGATTTATAGCAGAGGAAAGTTTTTCAGAAAAAAAAATATTTTTTTTTAAAACATTGGTTATCTTAAGCATTTTAATAAAATGCCTTTAGTTATAAAGAAAACCCAAGAGTATTCTAGCCTTTTTTTCAGTTTGATTATGCACTATGGCATGGAAATGTTATTTTTCTGCATTTGTTTTCATGTAAAAAGCCCCTCCAAACCCCTAAACTAAGCAAATGACAGTTCTTCAAAGGACAGATAAACTACCAGCAGTTGAATTCAGCCCAGAAAGACTCAGGTACTCATATTTCCAGTATTGCCTGTGCTATCTACAAGCTATCAGCTCTCCCAAATACCTGGGGACTGAAGAATTTTTGTAATCATAAACTTGCTAACTCTATTATACTAATGGACATGCTGTCAAGCAGGCTCTTGAAACATTAAGATGAATGACCATTGTGTCAGTGACAGAGTAACCATAATGAATGACTTAATTTTTAACAAGTTGCACACACAATTACACATGCAAGCAGGTGCAGATTGGGGACTGCATCTCATGGACACATTTACTGAAGCAACAACTGAATTTTCATCATCACTGTGGATATAGGTTAGAGTTTTGTGCTTATAGAGATCTATACACTTTTGTACAATCATGTTCCACTCAAGAGTGTTGCTGGAAACAAAGTAAAGCCTTCTGGTTCTGTGTTTGGAAGAAAAGCTAAGAAATCAAGTTACATGGAATAGAAAGGGCTAATATAAGGTTAAAATTTCAATGTACATTTGATTGAATACTGATTTGATGTTTATAAAACATAACATTTCATCTGACAGAAAAACAGATGCACAAATATAAAGAAGAAATAAAGATACAATATATTTTCCTTAGTGTTTACAACAGAACCTCTTGATTTACTCTACCAAAAGCACTTCTATGCCCATGTACTGTGGTGTGATGAAATCACACATCATGGCTCGCTGGAAAGAAATGCACAAATGTCACCATTTAATCAGGTTGATCGAGCACAATTCCATTTGTTTGGTCAGCCATGCACACACCAGCTCACATGGTTTGTGTGTGGCTGTATTTGCAGTGTGCTCTTAGAACCACAATACACCTTTTTTACATTACCAAAAGAAACCAAATCTTGATGTGCTGCCTCAGTATTTATTCCCTCCACATTTCTATGATTTCCTATTATCTTCAGCACAACTTGCTGGAAGTCAAAATCAGAAAGAAAACATGAAAACATTAATTTTTTCTTATTGCCAGATCTCCTGTCTGGTCTAGTGCTAGAGAATCCCTCCTCTACATTCACTCACAGCAAGAGACCTCTTGCTATTTGAGCAGATCAATGAATCCAGTAGGTTTACTCCTGCAGCTAGATGCTGATGTACACAAGTAAAGTCACTGAAACTGGGTTCCAGCGTGTTGTTTGTTTACAATAAAACCCCTCTCGTTTTCACTGATGTGTTTATTCAGCTCCTAATATTCCAGCACTCCTCTCCCACAGATATGGACCAGAAATGCTGGAGCTGTAATTGCCAAATCTTACACTGGAGTTACTTGTGCAGTCTTGGCCCAGCATCTCAGGTATTCATCACAAATTGTTCTTTGAGTGTGTGTTCCCTTTCTTCTTGTACACAGTCCCACAGACCTTGTTCATTCCCTGGCAAAAGATCAATACCTAATCTCCAAAGAACATTTACTACCTAGTACTAAAACAATCAAGTAGCAGATATGGAAAATAAAAATTCAGTCTAAATGTTACCTAAAGCCAGCAAGTGAAAACTCCAACATTAGGAAATACTAGGGAACTTTAATGACAATCACAAATACTTGGATCATCCCTTTGACAATATATGCAGCACGATCCCACAGTTTTGTTATCAGTGCATTTTATTTTCCATTGCCATGATATCTGCTGGCAATAACGCATTGCTATTAATGTGTTACGAAAGATGTCTGATATAATTTGCTTCAAAGCCCTGCTATCTTGTCTGTACCTCATATTAGCAGGAGGTTTGTTAAGGATCTGTTGCTCAGTGTTTTGTATTATAAAATTCTTAGCCCCATCAGCGTGCAGGGCACCCAGGGAGAGGATTCTTACTTTGCAACACCAGAATCCTCTACCAACTTGTTCACTTCCACCTAACCCAAAAGTAAATTTTGGCTGCTCTTTCCAGCTTTACAGACCATGACATATTTCTCCTTTCACATTGACTGGCTTTATTTCAGCCCTATTTCATGTCTTCCCTACTGACCCTTTTTACAAACATGTTAGGGTCAGATTACATTTGCAATAAAAAGAACTTGAGTTTAATTTATTATCATGTTAAAAAAGCTCTTTATCTATCATTGCTATCAATATGATGTCATCTCTGGGGTTTTTGTGATTGCTTAGTGTATGACTTGTTGGACACTCTGTACATAACAAGCTTCACATTTGGTGAAGCTGAAGTTCAAGACCTATTTCTTCTTTTGCTCCTGTTTGAGTGCTCGTGCCCTAAGGTGTGTCCAAAGGGAGGAGGAGCTTCCTGCCCTCTGCTTATATTTGTTCTTTATTCTGTTCTTGGTGCAGAGCTGGAGGCTTAGGCAGTGAACACTGTGTGGCCATTACCTCGTGGCCATTTTTTATTTTAATAGATTTCAGCTACTCTTGTGTTTTAAGTCACCAGAAGCCTTTAAGTTACAAGCCTCCAGTAATCCAGTTAAATATTGGGAAAGTGCTACATAAGCATTAAATGCAATTGTTAATATCTTCTGGGGGCTCCAAACAGCTCGAATCATTCTTAGCTGGCCCCCTTGGCTGCCATGCAGGGCTGTATTATCTCTGGAGGGAGACACGTCCAGTCGACTTTATCCAGTGCCAAATGTGTTTATTTATTACAGCACTTCAGTGCATTCCCCGAGCTCTTCTGTTCAACAGCTGGTAGAAGAGGCAGGATTAAAAGAATGCTTCTCAGCATCTTTGGCTATCTTTAAATTTTTCTTCAAAGACATGTATAGGACAGAAGCTACCCCATGGCTTTTAGGAGCAGAGATGATGAGTGATCCTCTTTGGCTGTAAAGCATACCTCGCAGCTGTCCCTGGTTTTTGCTTCTAAAGTTCACTACCCTCCTTGATCTCAATTGTAACTTTGCTGAAAAACTGAGGCAAGGAAATGTCAGGCAATAAAAAAGGGCAACAACCTTTTGGAAACAACATTCTCTTTTTTAAAAAGTCCACAACAAAAGGAAGGACTTCATGGCTTAGTGCAATATTTAAAAGTATGTCTGTTTCCAGGCAAAAGCATATTAATAATTTGTTTAAACAATGAAATTTTTCTGATGCTACAGATTCTTAAGGTACTCTCTACATGGAAGGGTCAGAGAAAGCAAGATGCCAAACCTCTTTAAAGGCACTCACTAAATAAAAATTAATGCAACACTTTTTTTTGTGTGTTTTAACATACCCATAGGGACTGTTCTATCAGACAAGAATACTGACAGGTTTTGCTATTCTAAACATAAATCATGATGTGAAAGAACAAGTTTCCTTTGAATATCCTCTATGCCCAGCGCTCTCCCATTTCACCATCCTTCCTTCTTGGCTTCCTCCCCTAAAGAAAGTGCTTCAGATTCAAAGGTCGTATATTATGATTTGGAACCCAAATGCAGTGGCTTGCAGTTATTTGACTTAGGAAATAAACTCTCCTTTCAAAGAACTTACCCAAAAGTACCTAATTCACTTATGTGACCTTACTTGTACAGCTGGTCTTCTGACAAATAATCAAATTTTTGCAAGTCTAGAATAGGTTAGGTAAGACAAAATCCATGTTCTAGCATCATTAGCCTAGAGGCAGATTAAAAAAAAGCCCCAAAATGGAAGCATCCACCTTGAATCCCTAATATTTAACATAATCCAATATATTAGCATAATCTTACCTCTATGTTTTTTCAAAGATAGTTAGTTCTTTTCCAAAGATGCAGTTCATTCTTATTAGAGAACAGAAGATCATACTCATGTGGTACAAGGAACGTGAAGCAATTGCCTACTTAGAGGCTACTGCTCATTAAATTTTTTGGGTGGCTTATTTCAGACAAGATGGATTTATTGGATAAGGAAGATTAAAGAGGCTATTGGTTCTCAATTACCACTAGACACAACAGTGTATATATATTTGTGCTTCATGTGACATGGTCACCATTGTGTAGACATGTAACTTGCCTCAACCTTTCACCCTCCCTTCTGTCCACTTGTATTTGGACTACAGCTGTGTCTAAATTCAACATATCCACTGGGTAGGCATTACCTCACATTTTCTATGCACTGCACAAACATTAACTTATTAACCTTCATAACAGCCATGGGAGATTCATCTGAAACCTATTCAAATCCCAGCGGTGGATATGGGAAGATTCAGCTTTGAATCAGGCTCACATAAGATTCTGTTTAACTTAAGACCACATAACAACCCAAGCTTCAGTCAAGGTCAGTTCCATGCTCTTGATTATTTACGGATGTTCCAACTCCTCTGGCTGTTTAAAACATTCCTGTTACTTCTGGTTCTGCTTACACCAGCCACAGTGTTACAGCAAATCTCAGAGAGAGGACAAAATGTTCAAGGCTCCTTGTGGTTTCATCTAACCATTTTTAATATTTTTAAAGCAATGCTTATCCTCTGAGAATATAAGACTTATCTAAATCAGAAATGAATGGACCAGGGTGCTTGGTTTGATTGCAGCATGTTTCAGCCTATGCATTTCTAAAGTTTATTATTGTCACAGAGTAAATAAGCACAGGATATAATATTTTTCTAAACTATCTAAGCATACCTTTTCCATTGATACATATTCTTGTAAGTCATTTAATCACCTTGAAAATTATCCTAGTTGTGGTTAATTAAGATGAGCAATAGAAAAATCAAACAGTGTGACTCTGCTGTTTCTACTGTGATTACCTAATGAAGTTTTAGAACTCAAAATGAACCTAATATTTAAATTAATTAAGTCCTAATATAAAGGCTTTTTCCTTTAAGGCTATGGTAAGTTAATTACTTATAAAAGGAATAACATAACTGGAAGTGTTCAAGGCAAGTTTGAATGGGTCTTTGAGCCACCTGCCTATGGTAGAGAGGTTGAAATTAGATAATCTGAAAGGTCCATTCTAACTCCTTCCATTCTATAATTCTATGATCATTCAGAAAACTTATATTGCTGAGATTTTGGGTATGCATTTGGTGTTTTTTGCAAATAACCAATGGCAGAAATCCTTAACATAAAAAGAATACTCTTAAATTAAAAACCCAGTTAAACCACAGCCTTTTCTTAAAGGGCACAAGGACATAACATTGATTCTGCTTGCTAAGCCATATCACTTCATGCCAAACACAGTTAAATTCCTCAGGTTCAGTTTGAAAATTCAGCATTTCTTTCCCGAGTGAACAAGCAACTGCCACAAACTTCAGAAATCATGAAGGACCCAACCCATCCTGAAATGGACCACTGTGATTTCTTCCTTTAAATATTAGTATATAGAAAAAGGAAAACTTCAGTTATGATGGGCATTAAACTAAGTAGTATGGTCCTGGTGTACTTCCCCAAACCCTTTTTTCAGAATTCATGAACCACAACAATAAAACTGAGAGAACCTGAGTCCTGGTTTATTTAATCACCTTGAAAATTATCCTAGTTGTGGTTAATTTTAGAGCTTCTCTCTTTAGAGAGAAAACTCTTCCAGCCACCTGGTAGCTGAAGTGCTGTAAAATGTTCTAGCAGAACTTACTATCAAACAGAGACCTCCAGTAAACACCAGCCATGTTATCTAGAGTTTCCCTGCCAAAAAAACCAATTACGTAAAACAAACTTTCAACTACAGGCCAGGTTTGAAAAAGAAATAAATATTTGGAGGAACATAAAACATCTTTGCAAGAAGAGCAAAAGAAAAGCTTGTCTGTTTCTGCACATTCTTTCCACTACTCTTTTATTTCAGCAATTTTTCATTTCCTTCTTGTTCAGTGATGACTGTTTCGGGAAATTTTGAAATTTCTTCAGTAGACAGTTGCACAACAGGTAAGGGGCTTAGGCAGGAGAATATTGCTGTAAAAATTCTTCTGTTGGAAGATCTGTATTTCTGACTGGTCAGAAAGAATGTGCCTATTAGAAGGAGCACAAAAAGCTGACTGTAAAGTATAATAGAACTTATTGAAAAACTTATATACATCATCTGCAAGCCAAACAACGTATCACAAATATCAATAAAGGCAACATCCAACCCTGAGCAGTGGTAAAAACAAATATGGTTAGTACTTGAATTAACAGATTGATGTCCCCCTGCAAATCCTGGTTTATAATTTTATTCCCACAAACTGTCACAAAGAAAATCATTATTTTGATTATAACAGAACTTTGGCATATGGGATGACCTTGACTCACAGTGTGAGATGCTGTCCTGGCACAAACACAGGACTGCAATTTTAGGCAACAATTTTGACTTTAAACTACTGAATTATAGAACCTCCCAGGGTAGGAGGTTCCACTTGGTTTCATTGACTGTATTTTGACTTTTCTCATGCATCCAAGCTTGTCAAGGAGTGAACTAGATGGTTGCTGTATTATCTGACAACTACAGCTACATGGTACATGGACATTGCACAGAATTTCAGCTGGATTATTTTTTTGATCATAAAGTTTCACTATACAAAGTGCTTGGGACTTTTCATCTGCTAGAATTCAAACCACCATGCACAGCTTTATATTCTCCTTCAGATCTTCTCTATTAATATGGTACACACTTGAGAGGCTTCTCTTTTACAGAAAAACACATTATGCAGCTTCAAGAAATTTGCTAATACTTTTATGTCACATTGGTCAAACCATGATGAGACACAAAAGTGTCAGACTAATAAAGCAGAATCTCAAAGTAACAGGCTAAATGGAAAGCATTTATGCTAAGCTATCATTTACATAATATATTTTTCTTCATAACTAGTGTAGCTGATACAAAATAGCTTTGTCATATATTAATGACAAAACCCCCAACCCTTTAGGATTGGTCATTTTTATCTTAGCCTGGGCTTGATTTGTGCTCAAGCTACAAAGAGGACATCAATTCTGGATTCCATTTCCCTTTCCTGTTCAATGACACACACAACATTGAGGTTTTTCCTCATCTGGTTTTAGCTGGAAAAAGAAAATCCCAGAGAAATACAAATTGCATGAGATGAGCCCAAGGCACACTACATGTGCTTCACATTTCACATGTTAAATCATTTAGATCATACAACTAATGAGAAAAAACTTTTGCAAACTAGTTAGGTGGGCTTAACTGGGCTTAAGACTGAAAACAGACAACAGACAAGAGAGCAAATAACATGAGCTACTAAGGCTACAGTCCTCAGAAGAGCTAAGGAGAAGATTGAATAGCCTTTCTTCTACAGCTGCTTTCAAAGATGAGTAATTGTTTTATATTAGTGAGACTATAAAAGCTACTCATTAAAAAGCAAAATGCACTATATCCAAAATGAAGATTACAGGAAGGAATAAAAACAAATGTTGAATTTTTAAACCAACTTCAAGTGCCTGACTTTGATATATCATTAGTGTTCACTTCTCTACTTCTTCAAATATCAGTGACAATACTGAAGTGAATATTGGAAGAAATGCTGAAGCAGGATTTCACTGGGGTCACAAAATCTGTTTAACACACAAGCAGATTTCTTAATTAAAAAGTGGGTCTCACTAAAGCTGAAACAAAACCACTTCCAAAAAATCTGTCTGGAAGCTGGTTTCATCCTAGGTGGATTCAAAGCAGGGAAGTTGGCCTAGTGCAACGGGGAATTACTGAAATATGATGGAGAAGGAAGTAGACTGCAACTACAAATGGCCATTCTGTTCACAGAGATTTAGCCCCAAACAGATTGTGCAGTCCCCTTAACTGCAGCAAATAAACAGAAATCTGGCTGAATGTTTATGCTTTCGCTTCCTTGGCAAGAAAACACGACAGCTATGCCTGCCTCGCAATAAATACTGCCCATTTCCTAAAGCAGCTGCCTCTGGCCACGGAGAAACTCTTATTAAAGCCTTTCTTCTCCCTCTTCCCAGCAAGGCAGCACTTCTGAGCAGTACAGACTGCACCCCAGTGACCCCCATCCTGCTCTGGGAGCTGTCATCATCTGGGGCTGACTCTCTGCCAGGGAATCACAAAGAAGAAGCCTCTTCACTTCCCTGTCTATTGCACTTTTCTGTAGAGATGGTGATGATGGTGATAACACCTTTCTAATCACAACAATGGAGGGGAATGATAAGGGCTGTTAATGATTTATACAACACACTGGTTTAATGGGGAGCAATATTGAAGTGGAAAGTGTATTTCAGTTATGTCAGCTACAAAAAATAGATCACAAAAGCATATTGGAGCTTGCAGTAACATTTTTTTGCTCATTATTGGTGAAGAGAGAATGAGGAAACTGGCCTTCCAATACCCATCACTAATGAGACTCAATTTAGGCCTTTTACATAATCTACTTATGAGAGCAAATGAAATCCCCACCCTATCTGATAGATATATACTGGGATAAATTTTCCAGAGAGATTTGCCTCAGTCATGAAAGCCAGCAGAATGTTAAGACTTTGATGTGAAGATGGAGGCTTCAGACGAAAATCACTCTACAAATTAAAAACTGGGCCTTCTAAAATAACAGCTGGAAAATTTTCTGAAATCAATACAGAATGAATGATTGATAATGGTGCCTCAGACCAGAACCTAGCCAATGCTTTTCCTGGGAACAACTGTTAAGCTTTCAAAAGTGCTTATATGCCCTGAATAAACTGAATTTGAAGTTAATGTGGTAGTTTGCCTTTTTTTTCCCCAAAAAAATTTACACATAAGGACGTACTTGTGGACAGCTATGGTTAACTGAATCAGTCCTTCATGTGCAAGTACTAGAAGAAATTTAAGAGTGTGCTTATAATATTTTCTTGCACCATCAATATCTTTGCTAGTCAGATATAATTTCACCACGTTTTACAGAACCAAACCCATCAGTTCCATCAAGCTCATAATTAAGCCACTGCTCTTTCTTGGCTAATTAAAAAAATTCTTTTTAGTCTCAGAACAAAAACACCACAATACAGAAACCCACAAATTATGTACCATGTAATGTGAAAATGTCCTGTACATTTGCAGGATGCTTATTCAAAGACCCATACATGCTTTACAAAACCTAGGCACAGTTTATCAAAATATATCCAGCAAAGACAGTTGATGACACATTTGTTGAAAGGTTTCACAAAAGATGGACTGGGCATGGCCAGTGACAGCTTCTCTCCAAAGGCTTTTTTCAACCAGAAATCAAAAAAAGTATATATGGTAATAATAGCTGGTACAGAAAGCTTGGGGGTTTTGCCTTTTTTTTTTTTTTTTTTTTAAATCTTTTTGCCAAGGTATGTTCCCTTCAGGTACAGACCAGATCCAAATGATGATGTTCTCCAACATGGGACTCAGAGCTGCCAGGGAGGAAAGCAGCAGGATTTCTACCACTACTTGCATCTATAACATCTACATGCATCTACTACTGATTTAAAAACATGCAAATGGTTGTTAGGGTCTAACATGGCAAACAAATTTGAAATCATATGAAATTTACCTACTTTGCCAACACAAAATTGATCTACAATTTTCAGTGAATAAAATGAACCTGGAACACTTTATTTAATTAACTCTACATATCATTAGGTCCAAACAGAGGGTGAAACATGCTATGATTTAGAAAACCTTTGTTCATGAAGCCAGCTGAATAAAGTCAACCTCAGGGACTTTTCTTTATAATCCATTGAAATATGTATATCATGCAAACTCAGGCAAACTGAGCAGTCTTGAGCTTTATTATATGGATCTATGGGGTTTCTTTTCCTACTGGAACACTACGCAAAAGTTGTTTATTTTTTCACTTCAGAAGAAAAACTAAGAGTAATTCATGAAAGTGATGTAGAAGAACTAAAATCACGAAGCTACCTCAGCTCAGCTATTGTTGCTAAGCAATTTTTATGTTATCCTACTTGTAAAGTGTTATCTGTATATATACACAACTTTTTCCATGCCATCCCTGCATGTCCTTGCACATCATCCTGTACCCTTTGTTACTGACCAACACCCCCACAGGAAAGCAAAAAGACCACAGTAAATTTTAATCCATTTCTGTTGCAGTTTTAGCTGATGAAGGTAAATGGTGACATGACTTGACCTCCCATTAAGAAATGTGTGCAAGTGTTGCTTTTCCAGACAAATTATCAATAACATTTTAATTAAGGTTTGATTGAGCCAAAGCAATTATCACATGGCAGCAGGTAGTGAGCAGCAAAGAGCTTGGGGTATCACTCTTCCCTGCAAGGGCTGGAAGAAGACAGGGTAATTACTATTGACGAGGCTAATCTTCCAGTTTTCTAACCTCAGGCATGCTCAGAGAGACAAATCCCACTCAGCATTCCTTGTCGACAAATTGGCCATTTACATAAACATGTTTTCTCGCCAACATACGCTATTGTAGTAGATTTCCCAAAGATGGCAGCAGGCCAGACACTCACTTAGCAGCCAATGTTCATGTCTTTTGCATAAACATATGTGCTTTTCTAGCCTTTATGTATAAGGCTGGAGACTAAACCGCACTAAGGGCAAGTGGGGCTTTGGGTCAAAACCTATTGACGAGGGTCCCTGCCTTTGAAGTCACTCCCTATTACCATAACAGCATACAGCTACAGTGCTTTATCCCCACTGGACATTTCCTGTCCCCCCAAGGAAACTTTCAAGGCTTTTGGAAATAGAATTACTGTTAGACAGACCATACAGAATTTTTTTACATACTGGTTTAGCTGTCCAAAAGCATTACCTCAACACTGCATCTGCATTATCCACACAAAGCTGTAACCCATGGCGTGCCCTGCCCAGGTTGTTCCAACACAGCGTTCACATTTGCTCTCCAGACAACAAACTGAGGCTGGGGATCACTCTGATTCCATTCACACTTTTTATTCACATGCAGATGCCATATTTGTTACTGTTCACCTCCTTGTCTCCTCAAAGATCAGACTCACTCCATTTCCAAGGAATGAAAGAACCCTGCCAAGATGCTTATCTGCAATGAGACTAATGTAGATTATCACAGTAACAATTGCTGATAGCAGTGACTGCCCACACAGGTCCTGGATATTTCTGTGGTCTTCTACTTGGATCTTTTCTGTCTGAACTTGTTCTGTGCTGCGCAGGGGAAGAGGGTATTGGGAAAATAAAATCAGGAAAAAAAATCCCTATATCTACCTCTTATTAATTATATGACTTTTTTCCTTTTTTATATTTCAAATATTTTTAGACTAAGCAAACTCAAATGCTGCAGTATAAACTAAACATATACTCAAAAATATTGACAGAATGTAGAGAGATTTTTTAGAAAATGACCTCTGTCATGTCCTTCAAACATTTTGCAGGCCATCCCTGCTGATGAAAAGCTATCACATCACACAAGGCTCCATCATAGAGAAATAGGATATCTAATTATTCTGCATCCATCACTGGAATGATCTAAGCTTGGACTAAGAAATAACAACCATGACATCTCATTTAATAGTAGATATGTTTAAAAGATGATATTTATAAAACAGATTTCCTTGTAAAGAAACCAAACCAAAGCAAAACACAGAAAGCAAAAAAATAAAATCAAACATTTCTGTACATCCAATTTAACATTCTGCATCTTCTCAATTATTTCACAAGGAAATTTGCAAATGAATTTGCAAATTGTGATTACAGTCTTCCAAAGGCTAAAATTCCAATAATGATATGAGGCCTTTTCTGCTTTGCTAAGTACATTTCTCTAAATGTTCCTGACTCTCACTGCAGGTCAGGGGAAATATTGTTAGTATTTGTCACTTGCATAATGTCAGAAAAAAGCAGTAATGCACTTTTTACAGACTGATGGATGCTATTCTGAAAGGCATAAAATCAAAGTAGGTAAAGAAATAAAAAGAGAATGGATAAAAGCATTGCTAAGCTCAGTACACATTCTGTTGTCTCAACTATATTTGCTTTTCCCTCCACATTTCTTTGTAAATAAATTCATTGTCTGATAAAAGGTGGGCAGCAATGTGTACAAACCCTGCAATATACACTCCTCTCTGGGATCATCCGTGCTGAGACTAAATGGTGGAACAGTATCCCAGTGCCTTATCTGAATACATTCCCAGGCTGCCTCCTGCCTCAAAACCCATTTGTTTTATTTCTTACGTGACTAAGGATTTTACCTATGCTTTACACTATAAAACAAACAAAAAAGAATCACTGAATTAGTTTTTGCTTCCAAAAAAGAATTGTAGAAATTCATTATGGTGAGCAGTGTAACAAAGTCTCTGGATACAGGTTGTCCTGCAAGGAGCAAGAAGTTGGACTTGACAATCCTTACAGGTCCATTTCAACAAGACATTCTCTGAGACATTCACTTGTTGACATTCTCAACAAGTGAAAATGGAAAAAGTAACTAACTGAAAGATGCATTTATTAAACCTCACCTGACAGTTCAATCCCTTTTGTCCTTGAACAGTTTAGTTACAGCTTGAAGATGACAGCTGTAGATTTCCCTCCAAGGGGTTTCAGAGTTTCTTTCAATATATTCATCATGCATTGATACCATTGACATCACCCTGCAGGGGTGATATGAAGATTACATTTTCTCATACCTGTTGTCAGATACCAATAACGTGAATTCTAGTAAGTCTGAAAGGATTTGGTCTGAAACTTTTCACTCTGTGTCCCAGTTCCTTACAGTCTCCTTGTGGTGGGGTCAGCCAGGGAGGAAGGGATAACCCATTGGCTGTTCATAAACCTCAGGCTGTAACCTCCTCTATTCATCTATTTTCAAGAATAATTGTGAATTTTCACATTACATTACTGCACTAATGAAATCAGAGGAAACCTTCACAAAAAATACCAAGTGAGAATTGAAAAAATTTTGCTGTCAGGTTCCCAAGCTGGCCAAAGAAAACATCCACCGAGGTGCTTCAAGGGCACCACTGCCCCCAGACCTGTAGGACCACTGGTCAGTGGGGCAACATCCTGTACTGTGGCCTTGGTCCGAATCTGACTGAAATAACACTGATAAATCCCCTCTGCCCTGTGTGTTGCAAAAAGGGAATTATATTCTCTCCCAAACCCAGCACCTCCTCACTGACTGGCACAGATGGATGGCATTGGTTCCCACACAGCTCCTGGAGCTCCTCATTCACCAACACCACCCTATTTAACCTTCCCACAAACAAACACTCTGCTGTTGCCATGGGCTCCACCCTGCCCATGGAGACAGCTCCATTTGCTGCTGTGTGTGCCAAGGAGGATTCACACTTCTGACACTGCGCTGTCACAAAGGGGTGTCAGAGCACTTGTGAGCATCAGAATCTTAGCAAGAGATGGGACAACAGCTCAAGAGTAAAGTCATGGCTAAGCAAGTGAAATCAAGGCCACAAGAGGTGCCAGGGAACCCAGAAAGCCATGGCACACCAGTTCAAATCACCTTGCCTCCCACTTCTCCAGGGTAAGCAACCACTGCAGAAAATAAAAATTTCAAGCACGAGGAAAGAGTGCAGGAAAGCACTCTCCTGCATTTCCACATTTAAATGACATCATACTAAACAACAAATTAAAAACAGACAAACAAAAGAATTAGCACTATAATCTAATCTACAATAGGCACAGAAACTCAATAACACTATTTATTTTTAAAATGAATGCAGTAGACTTATCTGAGAAAACAAGAATCATAAAATCAAAACAGAATAGCACCTTCCTAGATAATATTTAGTTTGCACACCACAATTTGCATTATAATCATCACCTACTTTCTTCTCAGAAAGGATTTCTAAAGATCAACATAATGAGATTTACAATTTATTGTATTTCTAATTATACATTACTGTACGAATCTCCAGCATTATTTAAATTTATCAAATAATATTTATTAGTAGTCTAGGAAGCCTCTAATTCAATACCAATCTACATTTGTCAAATAAAGAACTAAAATACATTTGGAACTGCAATATCTTTTTTCTTAAACAATTGAATTTTATATTCACTAACTTTCAAAATTCAGTGCTCATTACATCTTCAGATCATTAACTCCTTAGGATCCTAATACACTATTAATGAAATCAAAAGCAAAAACCCAATCTATTTTTAGATATGAGAAGGAATTTCTAAAATAAAACAATCTATTGCAATGTAAAAGTACTAATGACGTGTTTCTCAGTTTTCCACAAACATACTTCATCTGTCCATATTTAGGGAGGTAAAAAAGCACTCAGGCATCCAAAATTCAAATCAAGTAAAATTTAAACAGAGCCCAAACACGAGAGCTACGAAATAATTTTGACTGTAACACCTCCCATATCTAATGGTCCCTGAGAACTTCTGTTTTCTATTGGAGAAAAAAAAAATCCTGGGGTGTTTTGAGTTTGCTGTTGTACACGTGCTGACCTTCCTCATCTCTGTCTGTAAATGTATGCCAGCTCCAAACAAGACTCACAAATCAGGCATCTGTGGGTCTAAAATCTGTGTCCACTAATCTGGGAGATGTGCTTAGCCCACGGCCGCAAGCGTGGACAGCCAGGGGCTCAGAGGGGCAGAAAACTCAGAGCAGAGCTCAGCATCACTGTTCACATTTTCCTAATGGCAGGAGATGGCTGAGCACTCTGCCTTCTGGGAAGACCCAATACTGCACCTTCACCAGAAACAACTTATTTATTATTGTAGAAAAAACAGGAATATAAAAAGCACAAAGCAGAGTCGGACAGAAGCTGCAGCGTGATTTCTGAGCTGTGCTCTCTCCTGACAGATAAATGACGATCCCAGGAACACCCCAGTCGGGCCACAGACACATTTTTGCATGCTTTGTTCACATTTTCCTGACAAATGGCTCTCAGGCAATTCCAGGCTTCAGCAGCATTAAGCACAATTCAGTTGTGTGGTGGCAACACCAATGGATGGGAACTGCAGAAGGGGCAGGAGCAGGTTATCAGCATTTCAAGGGCAACAGCAGCTGAGGGGCTGGTGTGAAAGGCTGACAGCAGCATGGAGGTGCTGGATCTGCCTGGTCTGGAGGAGCTGGCTCCAAGGGACCAGGGATCACAGCTATTTAAGCTGCAGATGATCTCTTTCTTCCTCTCCCCCAAACCACATTCCTTCAGGGATCTCACTCTCCCCCCTTATTTCCCAATGGCACTGCTGACAGTCTGCAGCTGCTGCTGCACCTCTGCATTGCCTCCTGCAGCCCCAGGCAAGTGGCTCCTGCTTTGGGCTGACCAGACAGTCCAGCACAGCTCACACCTTGACAGTCCTCATCTGTTTTATACACAGCACATGCTGGAAGGTGGGATGTGGGCTCCATTCCTGGAGCTGGATATTCAAAGAACAACTGTGATGATGTTCAGCAGTGTTGCAAATCCTCTCCCAGGTCACCTTCAGACCTGCTGGGTCTGAAGCACAGGTTTTGAGGGAATGAGGGTGAGGATGCCTCACAGCCCTTTTAGGGCATTCAAGACCTGTTTAATTTTAAAATTGCTCCTTTTTTAAGTTTAAAATTGCTTTTCTGCCCTTCTTGCTTTTCTTCTGCTAGGGACCTGCTCTTGTTTTCACTGGGCTGGTCCAAAATTTATAGCACTCAATAGGAAGAACTGTAGTGACAACAGCTTCTTTGAGTGGATGATTTCATATTGACCTCAACAGTGATGGATCAGCCATCTCTCAAACAAACACACACATAAATTTTTGTCCCTCTCAGTACAGAAAAAACCAGCTACAATCAAGGGTCTCTGTGTCAAAAATGAAACTGGAAGGAAATATATGCTATTTCCATGTCCACAAATACATGAAACACCCACATGATGGGTTCCATCAGCTTGATTACCAAAAATGTCCTTTACTTTTAATTGTTTTCATGCTTCTGAAGGTTTGGGTACGAAGCCTGTCATAGCTGAATTTTTCACAGCTGGAAGCATTTGTATATATCCATGTATTTATGTATTAAGCACTGTTAATGTACTCTACCACTAAGTCACTTCCTCAGCTTCAAATCAAAACATCATGATCAATTCTTGCTTTGCTCAAGGCACTGCTGTAATGGCAATCCAAGAGGGATCTCTGCATTTCAGAGATCCTCCACCATGTAACAGCTTGAAAGGCACTTTGCTCCATCTTTGTAGCAAAGCACTTTGCTCAGTGCTTTTACCACTGAGCAATTTTTTCCCGATTACCAGTTACATCCTCCTGAAATAAAAGTATTGGAAAGGCCCTGCACCTCTGTTTAATGTTAAAAGTTACCATTTGGCCACTGTAACTTTCCAAATTGCAGCACTTTTTTCTTATGGGACTTCTATATGTTCTTGCCTCCATTTAACCAGATGCTTAAAGCAGACACTGAAATTAGACACTGAACTATGAACTTTTCTGGGTGACCTTAGACAAATTTTCCATGTGATTCATGCAATTAATCTGGGGAAGAAAAAAAAAAAAACAAAAACAAACAACAAAACTGCCAAACCTTATTCTTCCCCCACATAAAAAACCCAAAATCAACAACAAAGACTAACAAAAATAAACAAACAAAACCAAAAAACTTCACCCAAAATTGTGCAAAGCTATCTCAGATTTTGAAGGAAATTGGAGGTGACATGTTATCTGAGCTCACCTTGTAACACCATCCTACTACAGGGCTGTGCATATTCCTGAAATTTGGATTTTATAAATTATGTATACTGTACACTGCTAGAAGATGCAAGTGCAATCCTGGGAAGTCAGAAGTGCCAACTGGGTAAATCACTTTATTTCTTTAAACTTACATTCTGAACTTAGAAATCACTGTGAAAATTTCAATTAGTGCAAACTACTGTGTACTAATAAGCTGATTACAGGAAAATATCTGAGTTTGCAGCTTTGATTGTACTGAATTCATGAGCTTGCCAGCGAAACATCACTAATGTGGTAGCAATGGATGTTTGCTTATCAAAAAGAAATCATCTAATTAAGAATTTACCCACCTAACACTGCAGTGCCTTTTTTGAAGGTTCAAATGGTGCAGCAAGAATTTAGGACATCACAATATGACCCACTATTCCTCAGTCCAGGACTTGAAAAAGTGTCCTACTTCTGGAAATATTTTTGCTGCTTCTTCTTTTCCTGTGTGTTCCCCACTTCCTCATCACTTGGGTTTTAAAAATTTATCACTTATTTTCTATTCCTCCAAATGCCATTTTCCATCACTCCCTGCTGTCTTCCTCTGCACTTGTCTGGAGCTCAGAATTGGAATGGATTATCTGAACTCAGCACTGTCTCCAGAGGAGCCACCATGATGACAAAATCCAAGGAAATAAAAACATCTCAGTCACTGATTAGTCAGAGGAAAGGGCCAGACAGGACAGGTGGGGAGGGAAGGGAGATGAGCCCATGATTATTTAAACCTCCCAAGTGAGTCACGATGAATAAAACCCTGAGCCCAGCAGAAAACAGGAACTTTGGAATCAGGAATTATATACTTCAGCAAACATATTGACAGCCTTTCCCAGAGAAATATTTCCCCTTGAAGCACAACAGAGTTGCAAAGGGACTGGTTCTGAGTTGTATTTTAGACTGTCTCACTGGCAAAATACACAGCAACACACAATTAACCTGTTTGCTTTAATTCACTAAGATAATCCACAACATGAAGATATTTGGGGTTCTACTGTTGTTTAAAAATGATGGAGACTATTTCTAAAACCAACCACAATTGGGTAGAAATAGGCTCCTCAGCCTTGTCAAGAGTGACAGGCAGTTGGAAAGAAAGCTTTCAGATAAAGTTACAGCCTGAATACTTTTTCTCTAAAGGAATGTCAATGCTGTGCACTGCAATGATGAAGGGGAAAAACCAAAAATGAGAAGCTGTCAGGCACTGAGAGGGAGCAGCACTGATTCAGTATGAATGCAAAAAACAAGCAAACAAAACACAAAATATCTCAGTACAGATGTATAGCTTAGTACTTGATTTTTGTCCCCAAAACCAGCCCAGCAGTACCAGGAAATCACTTCATTAGGTGCTTTCTTGTTTGCTTATCACTGACTGATTTTTCTCCATTAAAACTATAGATATGCTGAGTTATGGAAATCTCTATGATAAAATTATATTTAAACATTAAAATAAGTTACTTTAAAACCTAATCAAAACGTCTGCAATGAGAAGGAAATGTCCCTTACTAAAGAAAAACCGCAATTATTATTGTTTCATGCTACAGCAGATATCTTATAATCCTTATATGTACTCTCCAAAGTACTTCTACATTTTAGATATTTTATGCCTCATAAATCAGAACATTTTAGTCAAAGTTTTCTGATTCAATAATCTAAATTTTAATAATCCTCAGAGCATCTTGCACACAGTCTGTTTTGCCTACAGACTCCAGACAAGCTCTCTTCAGCCCATCACACTGATGACAGCCTGTGATCTGTATTCTACAAAGAAGTCCAATGGCCCTTCAGGCCTAAGATTTATTAATTTATGCACTTCCCTTACAAAGCAGCACAGCAGCAGTTACAGCTTGCTGCTCCAAGTCTGAGGGATCTGCACTGATGGGCCAAGGCCAATTTTAGGAGGTTCAACAAGGCCAAGTGTTGGCTCCTGCCCTTGGATCACAACGAGCCCAGGCAGCGCTGCAGGCTGGGGCAGAGGGGCTGGAAAGGACCTGGGGCTGAACATGACATTGACAGCAGCTGAACATCAGCCAGGGGTGTCCAGGTGGCCAAGGAGGTCAATGGCACCTGGCCTGGATCAGGAATAGCATGGACAGCAGAACCAGGGCAGGGATCATCAGTCTCTTTCCCCAGGTAACAAGGGACAAGACAAGAGGACGTGGCCTCAAAATGCACCAAGGTTTAGATTGGATATTAGGAGAAGTTTCTTCACTGAAAGGTGAAGCACTGGAACAGGTTTCCCAGGGAAGTGGAGGATTCACTCTCCCTGGAAGTGTTCTAACATGTACATGTGGTGCTTAGGGACATGGTTTGGTGGTGAACCTGGCAGTGGTAGGTTTATGGCTGGATAAAGGTGGATTTATGGATAGTTTATGGATGATTTTAGAGGTCTTTTCCAATGGTAATTCTATAATTCTATGATTTTAGGTCTCATACTTTTTACTAACCATAAGTAACTCCTACCCCAAAATGGTTTGAGTTTGATTTGACAATTTGATGAATTCTAGTGGTCAAAAGCTGTCATCCTCTAAAAAAAAGGAGATAGCTCTGTCACATTTCATAAGGATATTATTTTTTTTAATATACAGCATGAAAATGGTAGGGAACCCTCCTCCCCTTCTGCTGATGTCTTTATTGAGTGGATGTCAGTCAGTTTCATTCCTTGGATAGCTTTTTCTCTTTGACATAAGCATTTTCTTATGAATTTTCCTTTACGTCTGTCATCTTCTGGGATATTTGGTTCTTACAATTCACTTAATATCACTTTTCTTAACCTTTACTAATGACAAACATCCGCCCAAAGGTGTGAAAAGCATTAGATTGGGATGACATAAAGATTGGTGTTCAATACCATCCACAAATTAGCAGGCAACTGATAAATCACAACAGTATTACAATAGTATGCAGGAGAACTATCCCTGCTTTGGGTGATCAATATGAAGAAACACAAATGAATAGCAGAAAAAGACCAAAACTTGATGGATTGACAGACCTAATGTAGAATAAGGAAAGAAAAAAGAAACTTAAGCCTGGAGGAAGAGATCAGGTCCCACATCTAGGAGTGGGAGTGACAGCCATGCTGTCGATTGAGCCTTGACATTATTGTTCATTCAGAAAAGATCCAGAAGAAGATACTTTCTAAAAGTGTTAATTCAGACAAAGTTTCAGCCATCTATTTAAGCCAGAGTTGGTAAAATCTGAGAGAAAACAAATGAAGAGTAAGAGAGAATTAGAAGTAGAAAACAGAAACTGAAAACACAATGTTCAGTCAGTACTAAAGAACTGAACACAAAGTTTGGGAAAATGTTCAGTAATGGTGACACAGATGGCTTCAAACAGCTGTAAGAAAGATCATCTCCCAACTGCTTATTCAGTTTCAGATGAAAAACATAGGACAAGCCAGATGTAACTGCAAAGATATCACAAAAAGTTTATTAATTATTAAATAAGTTCTCTGTTTTTCCACATCTACTGAAAAAGGTTTTCACTGTGCTATCAAAGTTTACTGTCATTTTTTTGTCTAACTTTGCCAATTTAATTTTAATAAGAATTTGAGATAATTAGTATTAACTTAGTTTTCACAAAGCTTTTTTTATTACTTGGGGATCACTGATTCATAGATCTCTAATGGAAAGGATCATCACAACTCCTAGCCTGGAATCAGCACAGTAAGGACTGTGTGATACCATTCACTATTCACAAGTTCAGCTGGTATTTGTCTACAGTGTTTTTTACATTTTAAAATAAATCAATACTTTCAAACCAGGTACCTCAAGAAGTGAGAGTCACAGCCCATTAAAATTTGCATGCAATATGGAATTTAATTTGCCTGGCTGAGCATTTCTGGAAAAATATCTTCTCTTACTATATCCATAAATTGTTGTCACACCACAGTCACATGATATCCTACTATTTCTTCTGAAAGACAAAGGAGACCACAGTACTTACAATTCTTTAATATATATATATGCAAAACTCTCCCAAACAGGCAGCTTTCAGTAAGAGTCACGTAATTTGTCACAATTTGGATTTCTTTGCTATGCTGCAAAGGGATCCAGCCCTGCATGAACTCATGAGCTGCAAAATGAACCACAGGTAACTGAAAACTGTCATCTGAATGACAAATCCATTTAGAACTACTGGAGATTACTACTGACTTTTACTCATTTTATAGGACTACCTCTACAATTAAAAAACATGCTGGCATTCAGTCTAGGTACCTCTCTTATCTGACTGTCTTAGTCAAATGAAACAAAGATGAAAATCTCTCCTGGATGTGAAGAAAAAGAAGTTGATTTGGTTGTAGGAGAAGGGCATATTGGGTACAACCCTTAATTGCTGGCATTAAATGCTGGTAAGGTTTTAGAGCACTGCTATTTGCTGAGAAGCCATCACCAGGATGGATAACTGCATCCATGAGTGAAGGTGTATGCTTAGAAATCCCAACAACAACCCACAGAATCCACCTGAAAATACACAGGAGAGTGTTAACCTGACAGGACTGAAGCACTTCATCCTCAACCACCTTCTTAACTGGTGCTGGACATTCCAAGCACACACATGGCATGTCTCCAGCACCTTTCCTCCTCCCTGTAGCTCCCAGAGCCCCAGAGCTGCAGCTGCCACACACCCACCACCCAGTTGCATAATCAGTTCTTATTTTCCTGATCAATGATTTGGCTGGGCTCAGGTTCTGATTCTTCCTGCTGTTCCCATCTGTCTTCTCTCACCCCTCCTCCCCTATCAAATGCCCAACATAAAATCTATCAACAGCCAAGTGAAAAAATATCCCTCCAGCACAGTGATACATTTTTCCATTCTTCTAATCCACCTGTAAAAATGGTTGATGTTCAGTATGATACAACTTGAACCCTGCTGAAGATATAAGGGTTAATATCTGGATATTAACCTGATATATTAACCTATCATCATGGATCCAGACTCCAAGAAATCAAATCATACAGCATGGAAATTCCTGCATATCTTTTCAGATGTGATGTGCACTGGTTTGAAAGTAAAACCAGTGAGACTCCAGGTCAGAAATACAATTTAATAGAGAAAGAAGAAACAAACAACAAAAAGAGTAAAAATAAAATAAAATAAGATAAATGTAATAATACAAAGGACCACTGACAGAGTCAGAATGCAAACCTGACACCCTGCTGGTCAGAGTGCTGGAAGCAGCCTAAAATACATCCTCCTGGAGTGACAGCTTTGGCTCCATTGGAGTAGAGATGACCCTGTAGAAAGGGTCCAGTCATCCTCTGGGAATCCAGTGGGAAAAGCTCCCTCGGTGTTTGGGATTGCAGGTTTTATCCCGGTGGAAAGGCTTTGGCTCCTCCCACTGGGTGGAGCATCTCCCAATGGACTGAGGTGATGTTATCAGTCATGTGAGAGCCTTCAATGGCCCATTCACAGGTGATGTCCCTTGTAGGAGGATGGGTGGAGGAAGAGATAAGAAGGCACTGCCTTATCTGGTGTTATCAGGTGTCCATTAACAGAAGGCATCTGCCCTCTTTCCACCCCTAGAGTTACAAGAGATAAAGAACAATATCTCCCAACCGGTTTCAACAGATGAAAATAGAATACACATTTTTGGTCACATTTCTCAACCCAAGACATGATGTCATACAAGCTGTGTTATTCTCATGCCCATAAGGAATTGTAACTCCTTTGACTTCCCTCCAACACACTCCTTTTAATTGAAGCTGTACCTTCTGCCAGTAGGAAAGAGTTGTTAAGAGAGGAGAGGAAATAAAATACCTGTCAATATGTCTGAAAAAAGAAAACATTACTATAAGCCACAAGCACAAGACCGCGCTCTGGCATTTTTAAGTACATGCCACAAAAGGATCATTTAACACAGTCTCAGAGAACTGCCCTTTTAAAGTTACTTTTTCATTTTTTAAAAGGAACAAAATGCAGAAGTCAGAGTAAAAAATTCTTCAGTTGAAGAGATTGATTCCCACCAGTAACATTGCTCATGTAATGCAAAGTCATTTTGCATTACATGAGCATTATCAGATTTTGTCCACTCTGCAGGAAAAGATTCTTAATGATCTTATGAGGAATTTAACTAAGCTACATTTAGTTAATTTTTATGTTTAACCACCACATATCAAGTACTCAAAACTGAATTCTGAATGTTTAGCAAAAAAAAAACCAAACAAAAAAAGCAGAGAGGAAAATCTACATTGAAGAAAATTTTATAAAATTCTGAGAAGACTCTGGATGCATATTTCTAAATACTACTGCCAATTAAAAAGAATTTGTACTTTTCTCAAGTAAAAAGCCACCAAAATAATATTTTCTCCAGAATTCAATTTCTACAATAAAACTTTTGGAAGACCATCTCTCATTTATCATGAGAACACTGACAAGAATGGATAGAGATGTCATAATATCCTCTAAAATACCCACATGTAAACACACATAGAGCCAGATGAGAAAGCCACACATAACTATCAGAAATCCTTCATGCATGTACAAAATACAATGGGGATTTGAGTGTCAAATCTCAGTGGTGGACTTCATCAAAGAAAGAATTACAGCTTTGTGTCTTCTTTGAATGGTGGACCAGGATTTTCTTCAAAGCTTTCTGTGAAATTTGGATCTAACAAGTCACCTTTAATCTTTAAAGTCACAAGAAAAAGGTGTAATTCTATAGATGTTATAACTACAAGAGTGAATTCTTTAACCAATTGACCATTTTATTAACACAATTGAATTTTAACACAACTTCCCCTAAACCTAAGCAATAATGAGATCTAAGGTTTCCAGGTTTTTTATTACAAGGAGCATATCTCAAGGCTTTGCCTTGAAACAATGAACTGAACAAGATCTGCTACTGCAAACTGCATTTGTTCTCCAGTAGAAAACAAAATCTGATGTCACTGTAATGAGACCAATAATACCTTGTTACCACAGAAGAAAGCCTGTGATAAGATAAAGGGATTTCCCTGTAGCATAGGATAAATCTGTCTGAACAAAGAAAGATCATCCCTGCTTATCCTGAAGTACAAAAATTTAGGGAAATTTGCATTATAAATATGACTTCAAAATATCATAGTAGTTGACATTCTCCTTCAGAGATTTTTCACAGCTGTTTACTGGTCCTTCACTCCAAACTCCATATGGGAGATCAAAGTCAAACTGAACTGCTCACAAGTTTGTCAAAACCAGAAAGACAGCATCATGTATTAAATAATTTTGGATTTATTCAAACACAGAATACTGAACCCTGACTTTACTAAGATGCCAGAACACATGCTTTCAATGGATTTTTAGAAGTGCAACTTCTTTCAGGTCAGTAAATAATGTGACTGAGATATAAACAGAAATACTAATGAGTTTTCATGCATATAGTAAAATTCAGTGTGATATGGTGTTAGAGTGATGCTATAAATGGGACGGTTTAGCCTGGAGGAGAGAAGGCTCAGGGAGGCTCAGAAGATCAGTGGAGGGTGCAAAGAAGATGGAGCCAGTACATTTACAGTGGTGATGTAACCAGAGGCAGTGAGCACACACTGAGACATGGGAGGTTTCCTCTGAACACCAGGAAATGCTTCTTGCTGAGTGTGACCAAGCGCTCTCACCTCGCCTGAGCAACCAAAGTCTGTATTTGCCAAAATCTCAGTCTATTTATCCCAGAAATATTCCCTGGAGGATACTGCAAAAGAGGCTCAACTACACACTACAGATCCATTCAAAATCAGGCAGCCAGTGAAGCAGCACCCATTCAGCTCTCTCCTGCCTTTGAGTCACTTCTGAACACCCCGGGTTGTACCAGCAATTCCTTTGCAGCTTACGATGCACACAGCCCCAGCTAAGCTAGTGACAAATTGAATTTTGAAGTAAGTATGTGTTTAGAAGATAAGAAATGTGAGAAGTTCTTTCTGGGTTTTAATATTAAGTCTGTTTTGGATTAGAAGAAAAAAACCTGAGAGTTTGGTTCTATACTAATATTTAAGTAGGCTAATAGCAAATATTCTGGCTAATACTGAAATTAGTGAGGTTTTCCTACTGCGATGCCTTTTTCTTTTTTATTTGCTGCTTTAAGCTGTCTTACAAATATGCTGAAACTACAGCTTTGAATGGCTTTAACAACATAGGAGCTATTGATTTTTGCACCCAGTTCCAAGAGCTGATAAATGTCCTTTTTCCATTTCAGGAGAAGACAGATGACAGCTCTTCATCTGCTGGGACTGAGAACTTTTGTCACTGAAAAACAGCTAGGCCTTTTTTCCTCCTAGGGGAGGAAAACCAGAAAAACTTGGCCATGTAGATGTTCTTTAACAGATAGTGCTTAAATTGAGAGTCTGTAGTAACATGGGATGCTTTCTATAGAGGGTTTGTTTGTGTCCCAGGCACCAGAGCCAAGGGAGATGCCAGCATTATTTGCTGAATGTTGCTGTTACTGCAAGATAAATACAGCAATTCTTCTTTTTATCTGTGAAGTGCCTTTCAGATAAACAGTCTGACCTGAAGTAAAGCCCTTTGCTGTTTAAAAACAAAACCAGAAAAGATCTGTTTTCCCAACAAAAGCAGGACAAAGCAGAGATTGCTTTGGACCTGACATTTAAGACCAGCATCTGATACCAAACCAACCAGGGTTATATTAGCAAGAGGGAGGGAAGGAAGTTCAAGAAAAATGTCACTGAAGAAATTATGAGACATAGAAACAAGATAATAACAAGTGTGAAATTTGCAAGACCTTTGCTGTCAGGTTCTGCAAAATCAAAGTCAGTAACAAGCCCTGGCTGAGCAGCAGGAGCCCAGTGGGGCCATTAGGATTGGGTTAGGACTGAACTACAACCCTCCAGTGGAAGTGCTGTGCTCTGAGCTGCTCAGTGCTGAAACAGCATTTCGGGAGGATAATAATCTGGAAGAAATTTTGTTCTCTAGTTCACCTTTGAAAGACTAGAATGTAGAAATGCTTTTACACATAAGAACCAGACCCAGGGACTAAGTTTGCTCCTCTTCCAAATTCAACACATATTTAACTGCATTTTCATCCTATTACTTTCATGTACCAGTAATATACAACAGCTGTTCAAATACAAACATGTTGTTTCCAAGAATCCAGCATAAAGATAATAGATGTTACTTAATGCTTCATATGCATTCAGAAGGTAATGACCTTAGGACAAAGAGCTCTCCCTGCTCCCTCTGTACTTCCCCAGCACCAAGTACAGATGCTTGTTCTTGAAACCTCAAACAGTGGAAGCCTCACATTATCTCTAGACTACCTATTTCAAGGCTTCACCCTCCTTACTGTTGTTTTTTCTGATATATAACCTGAATTTTCCTGTTTCTCACTGATCTTCCTGTAAAAGATATGAATGCAGTCTCTACCTCTTTGCAACAGCCTTTTATATATTTGAAAGCTGTATTATGACACCTGAGTCCTACCTTATCTGTATTAAAAAAATACATATTTATAAAAGTACAATTCCTTCAACCTTTTCTTATCAGGGTTTTGTTTTTCTTAACTGACTTCTGATGGTGCTCGGTTTTTTGCTGAGCTCTCCTAAATTGGTCCAAATCCTTTTTGACCTTAAGAGAATCAAGGAGGACTAAAGAATTCCTTCTGATGTTTAACACAGTATTCCTGTGTTCCTGTCACACACTCCACATGGTGTTTGACACCACTGACAAGAGATTGTTTACCTAGGTTCAAGTTAAAATTGACTATTAGTGCACACTTTTTCTTGTATGGCTGATTCCTAAGGAATCATTACCCACCCTCTGCTTCTATAGTTAATTATTCTGATCTAAATATAGAAGCTTAAATGTGTCCTTTCTACACAGCTAAGCTTATTTTATTTTTCCCAAAGTGTTTCAGTAACAGAATGGCTAAAATGATTTTTATATTCACAGGATTCAGACTTGTCTTCTAAATATCATTGTATGTTTTATGATGTTTTTGTCATGACCTGAAGACTGAATAAGCAGTCTCTGTCCTTTATTCAAAGTATTTAATGAAAATATAGAATACCAACTGGGCTCCTGAAAAGTCCCATTTGATACATCTGTCCATTCTGACAGATTTTCTAATGCATAAGTATATAGACATCTACAGCTTCTCTCCTATCTATCAGAACTGTTAAGCTGTCAGAATAGAAAAGTGAATTCCTGACATTTTTTTCTTTTCTTGATTAACCTTGGTTTCTTGATTACAGTTATTATGCATAATTATAATCTTCCAGTTGCTTACAACAAAATTACTTATTTTTTCCAATGCTTTTCTAAAAAATTAGTTCAACTGACAACCTAATGCCAAGATTCTTCCTCCTTCCCTTCTTTTACAGATGGCATTAGGTTTGCCCTTTTCAATCAGGTTTTGTTTGCAAAACTATCACGCCACTGAAGGCCAGACAGTTTAAAAAAAACTGGAGTATTTCTTGTCTGTGTTCCTGCAGAGCCTCAGTCTGGTAGGGCTCTCAAAGTATGAACAGCATTTACCACCAGCATAAAGACCTGCACAAAATGCAGCCATGGCAGAGTAGAAGTTTGAGCTCCAAGGTTTTCCTCTGCCTGGAAGGATTCAAATCTGTGTCTCCTATCAAAGCGGTTCTGGAGATAAAATTAACTCTCAGGAGGGTGCAGCAGGGAGGAACAGGAGTTATGGAGCCTTGCAGCCCTTCTGACAGCACCACTCCTGTATTTTATAGCAAAGTCTTTGCTTAGTACAGAACCTGGGTCACCAGGGTCCTTATCACCCTCTGTATTCCTCCCCTCTCACTTCTTGTGCAGTTTCAGCAGCACAGGAGGGTCAGAGCCCATCCTGCTGGTGACAGCACTGAACCAGTCTCTTTCACCTTCTAAGCAAATATTCCACTAACACAGGACATTAATATCTTCTGAAGTCCCCTCCAAACTACAGTAATAGACACTGCCATTTCCTAGAGGGTGAGTATCTAATAAGGTTTCAAACATGATGTGTCTGTCCAAATTACTATAATTGACAATATTTAAAAAATCAATCATTATTCACAGTTATTCTAAAAGTCAATCCCAGTATTTAGGAAATCTCTTTAGAACAGTATTTTCTCTTTCACTCCAGTGTATTGAATTTATTTACATCAGCAAAACTGAAACCACCTTGCTAGAAAAACACTGATTGAAGCTATGCACTTAGAACAACTGACATAGGCTGTGTGCCTGAAAATATCACTGCAAAGATGTTTACTCACTCCTTATATTAACTATAAAAAATACTATATTAATTTCTTAATACATAAAAATACTTATCTCAATGCACCCATACATACAAAGCAGTGATCACATTCAGAAAGCACAGCCTGAGAGGTAATTATATGTTAAAAAAGCACATAATCCCTCCCCCCAACAAAAATATCTTTAATAGTATCTTTCAAACATACTTCTCATTTGCTTCCTAACACTGACAAAAACCCCACTACATTTAGCATATCACAAATTTCTGATCACCATAATCATCCTCTATGCTGGATTGGTTTAAATGCCAAAGGGAAAAAAAAGAAGAAACAAAAACTGAACCAACCAACCAATCAAAAAAACCCAACCAACCAACAAAACAGCACAACCAAAACTAGAAGATTACACTTATCAAAACAAAAGTATATGAAATCTATTCATTACTCCTTACTCTAGGATGGACAGAAATAATACAGGTAGAGGAAGGAAAGTAGGCAACACAAACACAGAAATGTACTGTAGCCAAGTTAGAAAATAATAGAAACTACTTTGTTACAAGGTACAAAGCATCAGCAAGTGCTTAGAAAAGATGCTTGTAAAAGACATGATCACTGTTATTACAGAACCATGGGGATGTCTGTGGGTGTTCCTCTTACACATGTGGGATTTAGCAACACAGAAAATGAATAAAAATAAAGCAACAAAAATCCTCTCCAGACTTTGGTTTAGCTCTACGTCCTCCAGCTGATCAATTGTTTTTTAGTGTTAGCAGGAGCCTACATCTTGCTGACATTTGCATGTTTGCAGGCTTATTTAAACCGTAAACCCTCGAAGCAAAAAAGCTGACAAGTTTTCTGGAAGTAACCACAATATATGAATAGCTACACAGTTTATAAATCCAGGACAATTACATGGTCTTCAGGCTGTTTTATCTGTTGCTTGTGGAAGTCTACTTTAAAAACTTTTAGCTCCAATTCAAGAAAAATTATGTTGCCTCTTAAATCAATGGATTAGGCTGAGAACACCTCCAAACAAAACCACAATGAACAATAGCATAGGAACATGTCCTGTTCTGAAACTCAGGCATAAAGCAATACCTCTGATTACAGAAAAAGGCCCAAAACTAAGAAAAACATTGTGCCTACAACTTAATGGAAGAAGAAATGACCACATCTGTTTTGCAGAAAAGACAAATGCCTACACTGCAGTTCCCCTAAAATGCTGAAGTTTGTTTAAAATGCTGGAGTTACGTCAGCTTCACCACCCTTTCATTAATAACACACAGTTATTTGTGGGGGAAATAAGAGATCTTGGCAATAGAAAAGTAGATAAATCCTTGTTTATGGACAGCCTGATGGTGTGGGGCACACTCAGTGCTCCAGGTGGAAGGAAGGCTGGCAGTGGCCCCAGCCAGCTCACGGGAACTGGGAGCACAGCTGGAGTCAAGCTGCTGCTGCTGAGGATGCTACGCCAGAGAAGCCTTAGTTCCCCACAAATGACATTCAAATTAATTGTGTACAGGCAGAACCAATGGCAGCTCTTTCCTTAGGGTGGATCTCGACCAACTGGTTTTACACCCACTTGTCTCCGAACAGTCCAAAACTCATCAGTCTGAAATGCAAAGCAAACTGATTTTTCTCTAAGTTTTAAGCAAACATCGACAGGACTTGCATCAACTTCATATCAAAACAGAACTCTAGGTGCACAAAAAGGTCCAGGAGAAGCCTTCCACTCGAGGGGTTTATGTTCTCCTCTCAGAAAGGAGGAGAAACAACAGACTAAGCAACAGAGGTTACAGAGCTACCACTCCAACTTCCACTGAATGGAGAAAGTCACTGACTTCAGCTAAGGGCACAAACCCACTGGAGAACAACTAAATGTCTCTGGTACAGGTGTTGAGTACTTGTGAGCAGATAAAACTCACTGACAGGTTTCCTAAATTTAGCACAGAAGTACCTTTCTTTTTAAAGGACAGTTTCCATTCCTACAGTCTTGACCTCCTTCTCCTTGGAGAGAACATCTGAGCCTTTTTCATTCCATCCACAAGTCCCAGTCTGTCTTCTACCAAATGGTATCAATATAACTAAATATTGGCAAACCATTTTCTTTCAAGTTTACCAGTTCTGTTTGGAGGAGAACAGTCTGAAAGCTTGCCCAGCTTCATGGCCAGTGCAAGAAAACCCTGATCACCTGCCAATACCTTTGCCTCCTCTGTAAGTCTTGGAAAGCACAGAGAAGCCCAAGGCTGTAGCTTACCACGGTAGATTTTCAAGTTGTATTTAGAATTCCCATTTCCATACTTGGACCTCGTCAGTTCTGCAACTCAGATCTTTGATGCATTAATGCAAGAACTATCACCAGAACTCATCAACCAATTACAGAGTGAAATGAGTAGGACACAAACATTTTGACAGGTAGATAAATGGATGAAATGCCCAATTTTACTAATTTCTGCCAGGAAATTAGAACACATGGTATAATATCCCAGCTTCTCTAGCAACAGATTTTTTACACTGTCTCCTAAGTGCAACAAATGGGAAAAAAAAAGCATCATCTACAGTCTGACTAACCAGAATTTTTCCTTTCTTCTTATTATGGATAATGTTGAAAACACTACAGTAAATTCAAATGTCAGAATCTATTAAAAACGCCTTTCTAGAAGAGGCTGATTTTCAGGGGAAAGAAATCCATACAGATCTGACTTATTAATGATTTATTAAAAATTAATTCATGCCAAGAGCACATTAAATGTTCATCTTATTAAAGAAAATATAATTATTTCAGTGAAGATAAAATAAGAAATAGATGTTGAAACATATTAATGGGAATAATCTTAAAAACGTATTGTATAGAAAGACCACAAATGAAATGCTAACATGATAACTAAACCATTAAAAATATTCTCCACAGCTATTTTTAAGTTCAACAGATTTTGAAAGCATTTATTTTTCTGATACTTGATCACATAGGACAAATAATTTTGATATGATATAAATAAATTGTCTGGCAAGCCTTTGCTTAACCCCACAGGGCTCCTACACTAAATACAATTTCATTAATGAAGTTAGCACTATGTTTTTAAGGGAACAGGGATTTGAGTTCCAGTCCTGTATTCCCTTTTTGAATATAAGTAAATGATTTTCTTAAAGTAATAGTAGCTTCCAAAAAGAGAGTTTAAGGAAAAGATTTTGTAAAATGTCAGGCAAGTACATCAACATGCATATAGGGATGTATGTCAAGGTAGTGGATTAGGACATATAGATGAATGTTAAAATACTTCTTTTAGAATATAGGGTATAAATCAAAGCAACCAAAAGGACAACATCCTTTTAACAACAATATTCAAATATGATGCTCAACTAATATTACCAAGAATATTTGTTTTCTCATTGTTACACGGAGGTAAAAACTGCCTCATAGAATTTTCATTCTGGTATTTTCAATTTATGAACTAAATTCTAGTATTCCCACTTAAATGATAAAACATCAGTTAGTACAAGAAAAAGCTTATGGCTGAGCAGAGCAATTGCAATGCTGAAATATAAGTTTTAGGCAGCTGTGATATTAAATAGCTTTAAAGTTTCATTAAAAAATCTGCAATTTTCTGAAAGAAATATTTGTCCCTTTTCATTTGCATTGACACTTTCACCCAATACACAAGATGGAAATATCACATCTCAGGGGATAAAATGGATGCAGAAAATAAAATCTTTTTCAATTGGAATAATCAAGAAAAATAGCAAATGCTGTTCTTTGTACTCAGCAACAATTTATTTTTAACTTTAGCAAAACCGAGGCATTCCCCACTCATTGCAACATCATTACATTTTCAAGGTACCTCTCCCTGTTTAATCACATTATCAGCTTCTTTTTCCTGATCTTCTGCTTCACTATTTTCCAAGTGCTTACAGTGCTGCTCAGGTTGGTGTCATCTACAGATTTAATAAGTGCATTCTTGACACAAAGGCTTTTTTTTGACAGTGAAAAATTAATAACATTCCCCTATTATAGCTTTTTCAACAGCTTTTTTATCCAACTACAATAATTTCTTCTGCTGAAGTCAAAATATGACACCTACAGCCTGTCCTTTACCCACAAGCCCTGTTATTCTATATGAGATGAACATTAAATTGGTTTGACACATTTTGTTCTTGGCAAATGTGTGTTTACCATCCTTTCTCTCCTTTGTTTTTCTAGGTCTTACAGGTACCTTGAGTGACTTCTTCCAGTATTTTTCCAGTAATTGAAGTAAAGTATGTAAAAAAACTCATTGAATAGCTGAAGTTCTGAGTAGAATGGATGTATCAGCTATTAATTTAAAATAAATAACACTTTTAAAAGCTTAGTTGATTCAAATTTCATGCAACCTAAAATAGCTAGGCTTCTTAATACCAGAATATTTTCTTCTTAGAAATACAGTTGTGACATTTCAAGAGCTGAGAGAAAATGACCTTATTCAAATAATTCACTTATTTAGGCATAACAAAAATGTAACTCTCAAAAACCTACACAATGTTCAGTGACACTGGTTTCAGCTTGCTGTAGCCAATCAGTTTTTAATTCATTAATGGGCTGATTTTACTGAGTTTTATATTACTGTAGTTTTTACAAAACTCAGGACAGTCCTTCAAGCACTAGGACAAAAGACCAGGGAGATGATGAGTATTTTCCATCCTGCAGTAGAACCAACAGCTGTTATCACACCATGGCTTTGAACAGCTCAGGGGATGTTTGCATCATCTGTAACCCCTTGAGAGAGAGAGACAATGTTCACCTTGTTTAATTTAAATGATCTCCAAATGGGCTGTACAACACAGATCAGAAGAATTTTGTTACTATAAGATGTGGTGAGCTAAGTCACTGCTTCCACATTACTTAAAAACAAAGCAAGACACCCCAAACACCAATTCCTTACATGTTTAAGAAACAGAACTAGGGGTGTTTTCCATTTCCTACCTTAGAATCTCTTTGCTCAGCAAGCCCCGAGTGCTTGCTTGACAGAGAATGTTTAACACAATCTACTGCAATTTACTCCAATCATACTACACTGACCAAATCCTGCTGCAAATTCTTTTCCTATTACAATCCCATCACATCTTCAGGTGAAGAAAAAAATAATTCTGGAGAACCTGCTAATTAGACTGACCCTGAAAAATTTAACACTTAAATGACATAATTGCCTATCCCCAATTGGCATTTCCCTTAATTTTCAATGTCTACACTGTGAGAAAAAAAGATCAAGATCAAGATTCCCTTGAGTAACATTTTTATGTATGCAAAGATCTGGCTTATTTTCTGTTGACCATGACTTATGTATTGAATTGCTATGCAACATGCTTAAGTCACACAGTTTACTACAGACTTACAACTGCAAATAAAAGCTGATAGGTGACTGTCTTCAGTGTAAAACCAGGCAAAGGAGATTATATTGTTAGCAGAAATACCCCTATTCACAACTAAATTGTGTTTTCCAGGCTAAGCGCTTTAAGAAGATGCATTTCCTTTTCACAGCATGAGGATTTGGGGCTGTGATGGGTTTATTAATACCAAGCTGCCAGAAGTGCTTAGTAATCTCCTGTGGGTGCAATCAGCCCTGCTCACACTCCCTCCATCCTAAACAGGAAGGACCAGTGAAATGAGTATTACCCCTTATCCTGCAGAGAGGAACAGCTTTAATGGGGCCAAAGGCCTGAAGGAGCCTGGGATGTGTCAGAATCCTGCCTAATCCAGCAAAGGCTGGGGCATGGGGCAGTTCAGAGAGAGAGAGTGACACACACTTGTTTGGCTGATCACCAAGATCTCTGTGTTCCCACATAAAAATAAATAATTAAAAATACCAGCATCAAAAGACAAACTAAGGAAATACCTGGGAAGCTCCAGTGTTAACAAGGAGAACCCTACAGCTGGAGAAGAGGGTTGGCTATAAATTCCTGCCCTATTCTGAAGCTAAGGCTTCTGAATAAGGGCTTTGTGGCTCCCTCCACCTGAGAGGCAGGACTTGTACCTAAAAGCCACATCCAGTTGTGGGTGACAAGAACCACTTACACTGTGCCCTGTGGGTTAACATACACAGCCAGGAATGGAAGAGGTGGGGTCAGAATCTTTTCCTTGGGTAGAAGAAAACCTGTCAGGCACCTCAGAGAGGCAAATCTCCCTCCATCTAACTCCAAGTGCTTTCCTAAACTTGGAGAGAATTTGCTGCGCCTCTCTCCATGCTGAGAGAGAATAGATGTGTGCTTACATCCCACGGGCAAATTATCTGTAAATATGTTTGATGAACAACTGCTTCTCTCTTTCCATTCATTATTGAGGTAAGACCCTGAGCACCTCAGGGCACTTCAATGAAGCACCTAGAATGCACTGGGAGGAGCACAACTCAGAGTGCCTGCCCAGGAGAGCCTGGAGAAGATGCATTTCATGGCTGCACATTAGAGGGCAGAGTATTTGCAGGCAGAGTGAGCTGTTCCTATGGCCTCAGAGTACTCAGTGGGGAGTGGAGAAACTGGGCTGTGCACCCTGCTTAGTTTATGCATTGTACATTACACAGCCACCCCATGAGGACAGAAAATGCCCAGAGCAGGGCTCTGAGGTCAGGTCTGAGTCCCCTGACATTTGGCTGTCGAGCAGCTTGCAAAGGAGACACAAGTCACATTCCTGTAACACATTTGTTATCCTTTTATTAAAGGATAACCAAAAAGCCCTCTCCACACACAAAACCTGGATCACACTTTGTATCGCAATCTGACAAACATTTCATTTGTGGAACACCATGTGTCCAAGGAGAAAACAGAAATCTATTAAATAAATGAACTCATCTTATAGCTGCAAATGTTAAATGCATTTTTTTCTGGAAATTGTTACACAGATCATCCTCATCTGTTTCCAGCTGTGATCTAATGCTTTAGAGGGATGCATAAAACCTCAAGCACCTGGAGATTAGGAGATTTCTATAACTCCAGTTGATCAGCTTGCAAAAAAAGCTCAACATTTTACATAATTTGTACTTTACATTTAAAGTGTGCATAATGGTTTTGCATTAAAAAAAATACTGTATTCATTTTCACATTAAAAATATTCTTCATGTTATTTTCAGATTACTTGTTATGAATTAAGCCTTTCTAAGGAGTGGATAGGGTGAATCTTGCAAAACAAGATTGGTTTTTCTGCTATTCTGAAGGATTCCCTCCACCCCTAGTGTCTATTTAATAGGTTAAGTCTCTTTACTGTGACTAGAGAGTACCATAACAATATTAATGACTTTTAAGAGAAAGAATCAAATGGCTTGCAAATTAAATAAAATTAAATTTTAAAAAATGGAGTGGAGGAGGAAAAAAAATGTATTTTTAACTAATGTACTTACTATTTATCCTTATTTTTAGTGCATGATTGGTGAAATATGGAATATTATGGAGGCTGATGGCAAAACTCTCTTGCACTTTTGATGAGATATATATTGGAAGGGAAGCAATAGAAGGGAGAAAAAAAGGTGCATTTCTCCAAGCCTGGTGCCTGCTCCTGGAATGATGTGGTGGAAAGAGGTTATGCAGAAAGAAACAGGGATGTGTTAGAGTTAAATACAATGCTCAAAAAACACAAAAGAAACTGGAATGTTAATGAACCAGAGAGCACAGTTAGAATGCAGAATTAATTTGTAGTCAAGTCAAGTGAAGCCTGAAATTTGCTATTGGATTCTGCTACTTGTTGTCTGTAGTTTGTGTTAGGTTCTGAGGCTTGCTTGTTTTTTTCCTCATTCTACTGAGATTTAGCATTTAAGAATAAACAAAACTTAAGTATATGAGTCACGCTAATGACCCAGGAGTAGAAGGCTTAAAAATTCCTGTTTCTTGGCCAGCTGAGGTCAATTATTCCTTAATCCTTTTTTAATAAATAAACAAACAGAAAGAGAAGACAGTCCTTTAAGTTGAAAAAACAGAGGGTGGATGTGATGGATGACAAGAAGTTCCACATAGTTCCAGGCAAGTAACACACTTGTACAGTTCCTCACAAAACTGTAATTTAGGCCCCATTTTGCAGGAAAGCATAGAGGAGCATTCAGCAGTACCTCATTTTTGCAGTGGCACTGCTGGACTGCCTGTTCATGCTGATTTATTTACCTTTTCTCAGCAGCACCAGCATCTTATCTATTATCAGTACCAATGTCCCTTTTCACCACCCTGGGGTCACTAATAGTTGTTTCCACAAAGGTACTGAGATTCTGAATTAAAAGGTACACACTGGCTTCTGCAGGGACATGTGGCCCTTGGAAGCATCAGTAAGCATTTTCTACCACTGCCACCTTGTTTTGCAACTTAACAGATGTTCTCTGTCACTTCTCTAATAACTTCTGTGCTCTTCCAGCACCCTGAATGCATGGGGGTAGGTCCTCTCCTCATGGAACTCATTTGCAACTCCTGAGCATGATGAAGGACTGCCCTAGAGCCCCATTGTCACACACCTCCTGAAGGTTATTCTTCTTCTCCTCTCCTCTCCTCTCCTCTCCTCTCCTCTCCTCTCCTC
>VXBR01004196.1:622034-652069 GCA_013400215.1 Cisticola juncidis | reverse complement strand
TCTCCTCTCCCCTCCCCTACAACCTCTGCCAGGTTCTGCCAGGTATGCAGATCCATTTCTTTTATTTAGTGATTTTTCTTCAAGCAGACAGTTCTTCTCTTCTGTCTTCCCCACTATGTGTGTGCCCAGTGTGCTGGCCATGCTCTGACATCCTTGCTGAACTGGTGCAGTAAGACTCTGGTTTCGTGATCTAATAACCTTACCTTTTCATCTCCATGCCCAAAAATTTCTACACACGGTGTAAATGTTTGCTGTCAAATAGGATTCACATTTAAATTAATGGAATGTCCAAAAGTAAAACAAAATCATTACTTTTTGTGAGGTTTCCATGTTGAGTGGTACTTGGTAATACAGCTCATTTGCACCACTCACTCCTACTGATTGGCAACAACAGGAAGGCAAATCAACTCAAAATCTGGGGAACTGACCTCAGTGTGGAGAACTGAGCTGGCCTTCAGACAAAAGGAAATGATCTGGCAATGAAAGAAAACCCTTCACAGATCATTCAGGACTACAGGTACTCTCTATTTCACTAATAGGTCCTGTTTTATATTCTTAGCAGAGAACCTTGTAACAATTACTAGGTGAAGAAGAGAACCTAAGAATGGAAACAGAGTAGTCTAAGGTCATTTTTCATAATGATATTTTCCATATTTTATTTTACTTCTTCAAAAATAATTCCAAAAAAAAAAATATTGGCAACAAGCTCTTTCAGCTAAATATTTAGTGTGTATTACTTTCAGAACAAAAGAGAAATAACGGGAAACTTAAGCCCTGCACTGGGCCTCCTTTATCTGTAAACTTTTATTGAATCTCCATGTTTGCAAACAATAAATAATAATAATAAAACTGAGCATTTTTATAGCTGTTTTCATCCATAAACTCCAAGGTACTCTTTGGTACGCTTGTCTAACTATAGCCAGTAATTTTCCCCTGTTGACTGGTGTGGAATGCTCAATGCAAGTGTAGTCCATTAAAAGGGAAATGAGGAGAAAGATTGTCTTGTGCTTAGTGCCTGTGACTGGGAGTAATAATTCTTCAGTTTTACTTCCAGCTCAGACTGACTCACAGAATGACCCTGGGCAAGTCACTAAGATAAAGAGAAAAAGAGAACAAAGTTTTGTACCTTTGATTTAACCACCAAAATGAAACTTGATTTTCCTAGCTGCCAACTATCTGGAAATTCTCTTTGTGCAAAAACCTTGTTCTAATCCCTTGTCCCAGTAGTTGACCCATCCGAAATTCAGTCTTCATGAGAAATTGAACTGGTTTAACTTGAATCAGTTTCAAATTGATCTCATTAATTTGTTATAAATCTCAACTGTATACATGCTTAACCCAACTCTTTCTCCCAGCTCTCACTTAAGGAACAGGCTTATTTAGTAAAATATGTATTATATTAAATAAAATTCCAAGTCAGCAATTTTAGAGCTTTTGGATTAGGAGATGGCACTGGTTTATCCTGGTTCACACTCAGCTTTCCTCTAGGGCACCTTTCTATCCTGCATTTTGTAGGCACTGTGTGTCATGACTCTCCTCTCATATTATTCCATTCTGTTCAATATATTACATTGTCAAACCATCACTGTAGATTCCTTTTTCCTACCTTTAGCTCAACTTTCAGCATTCTTGTGACTGATGAGAAATCTACTCCCAATTCCAACTAGCCAAAATCGTTTTGCAAATGTCTTTGGGGAAAAATCCCAACAAACCATCACAGTCAGAAAACATCCTAACCAGTAGCACTGGTCTGACAAAACTAGTCTTGATTAATTTACTCTCGTAAGAATAGTGAAAAGTTTTCAACAATTTATGGGTTTTAGATCAAACTGTGAACTACTGGATTTCACAATACAAGGAAAACCAAAGCAAACCAATATGCTAATATGTGATGTTGCTGCAAACCTTTTCTATGGTTCACTAACAAAAGCCAACAGAATATCAATTGCACCTTATTGAAATTATCTCTCACACTCTCAGATATAGTAGAGAGCCTCATGTGTGTTCAACACATTTAAAAGGGAATTCTCATTGGTGAGTGTATACATTTTAGAATCAAACAGATTCTAAATATCAATATCAGATAGATTCTAGATAGCCACAAACAGAACCTTCCTACTGTTCATATTTTAACAAAAATTAAGTCACGTTTATAAACATTTCATCACAGTGTCTACATCAATGTACTGCAGTAGGAGAAAAATTTCATGTGCTGATTAGTGGGTACTTCTATACACTCTGATTTGAGAAAGAAATTCACAGCTTGTGTTTTTCTTTCAGATCTTCTCACTATCCTCAGATTCTCTATATAACAAAGTAATTTATTTGTTAATTGGCATGGCACTATCCCCAGTAAAATCAATGTTTTTACTTCATTAATTTTGAGGTCAGCAGAGCCTTCTGAGACATTTAATTTCTTCAGTATAAATTACTGAGAGTTAGTTTATCAAACTGCAGAAAGAAAATAAATAATACAGAATTATATGAATTGAAGTATTTCTGCCAGCAGGATAAAGAAACTTTACTTAAAACTACCAGCAGCAAAGAAACACCAGTTCTAAAGAGAGAATACAACTGAATGTCCAGCTGCTCAGCAGACTGGTAAAGAGGGAATGAATATCTGGAATTATATTAAAGGGAGAACAAGAATTTTTCTTCCACCTCTCCATTTTTGTGAGTGAATTTTTGCCATTTTTTCTGTAAATTCATGAATCAGAATAAAATTTGAAAAATATGATTAGGCTCTGGAAGGCTAGAAGAATTTTTGTGAAGAGAAAAGAGGAGAAACAGCAGAGGACAGAATTTGGTGGTCAGAAAGGTATGAGCACTACACAGGAGAAGCAGCAGTAGTAGGAACAGATGAGAGGAGAGGCTTGAGATGAAAGAACAGAAAAAATGAACAGAATTCTGTTCCACACACTCAAAAGCCTTCATAATATGTTCATTGAGCAGCTTTATGATGGGAAGCAAAGTACCATATAAATAATTGAACACCTTTGTGAATAAAAAAATTGAAAATAAACCCATCTGTTAGATTTTCCACAGGAAAAAACATGAGCTTATAACATCACAAAAGCATGTTGACAAGAACTTCACCAGGAAGAAAAGCATTGCTTTATAATACTTAATATTCATAAAATCACAGAACAGCTCAGCCTTTCTGATATATATACATAGAGCAGTTTCCAAAATAATAACTATCCTCAGACTTTCTATCTTTGTTGAAAACAAGTGAATGCTTTTCACCAAATCTGAACCCTCTCATTCGTGTTGGTTTGATCCTGAACACAGCAACACTTTACATGATTTGTAAGAGAGAGGAGGAAAGATCAGAGGAAATATCTGAAACATTAGGAGGAACTCTGGGCAATAAGAACAAAAATTAAGTTCAGTGCTTGTAGCTGGGTTTAACAACACAGGCACAGAGGCTACAAACATTTTTTTAAATGACACAAATGCCAAGAGGGTGTCTGAGGTCTGTATTATGTTACCACTGTGTAATTATTAGTACTGTCATCACACAAAACCTACAGTAATTATATTTTATTTGCATTTTTTAACATGTTGCATATTACTCAGGTGGGGACTGGGTCTTTTCCTGTAGCTTCTGTGGCATGAAGTTGAAACTCTTTGTATGGTACCATACAAAGGAGTTTAAAATTCTAACACAAGTGAACATGTGAGCCTTGGCTCCTGACCTAACATTCATTCTTTCCTAAGCATTTCCAGTGGTTTGCATGCACCTATGGACTGTAAATGAAAATAATTTAATATAAAAATCCCCCAAATTATACTTTTATTGCAGGTTTTAGCTCTTGTAGTCGGATTTATGAAGATACTGAAAGCACTCAAATGCAAATATGTGCTTAAAATGAGCTCCAGCAGTGCCTACAATGGTTAGCTAAACTTTGGTTTTAATCACCAAGTTGTTTAAACATTTATGCAAATTCTATAAGAAGTCTGCCTGCTTCCTCTAGTCCCTTAATTTCTTTATAAACCTTAATCAGGGTCTGCAGTTTTATTCACATGACCTTAAAGCTTCATGAAATCTTAAACACATAAGAGATCTATGCAGAAAGGAAGCCAGATCTTATTCCAGAATTTCTATTGAACTATTTATTTGATTCCCCATGAAAGCCATGATAAGGAAAAAAAATAAGGGGGGAGAGGAAATTGCTGCAGTTTGTCCCTACAACATTATCTTAACTTTGTCCAAGATTGACAAGACACCTCATTATAGAAGCCAGCATGAGTACAAACTGCATAGGGACACAGAGAAGACATTTATAAGCTCTGAGTGAAATTTTCCATGCCAAGCCCAAGGGATAAGTCTATGTTGTTTGCCATGTTTTAGAATTAATTTAGTTCATTTTTAAGCCAGTATTGGGTCATGCCGTATGGTAGATTACCTTTTCCTTTCTAATCTGGGTAGCATCTGGTTAATAAACAATTCAAATACACTGGGGATATGATAAATCACTGAGAAAGAAGCATGGATATAGAAGTGTTCTAATTTATTTAGAGAAAGTTCTCTTAAGGTGAGAAAATGGTAATTACCCCTGCAGCACAGAATCATCAGCGTCTACGCTTGAGGAGCTGCAAAAAAATCAGTGTAAAAACTGCTTCAGCTTACACAGCCAAGGCAGTCCCTGCTGCATGGCTCACTGGGGCCCAGACCTACATGGAACAAGTGGAAGAAACAAATAAACCTTAAGAATTTAGTGCCAGTTATAACTGTTTGTCTGATTTAACTACTTCCAAACAACTTTTCCTCTGCCCCTTCCCTGTGCAGCACTAACTCCAAAGCCAGAGTTATTTAAAAGGTTTCTGCTTGACTTATACCTGTTATGAGATATCCATTGCCACCACTTCACACTACTTTTTATTTATCTAATTATCTATCTATCTATCTATCTATCTATTTTAATAAACTGCACTTTGGTACTTTCATTGGAACTAATCTGATTTTACCCCAGCAATCTAGAAAGAAAAAAAACCCTTTTTCTCTCTAATGTTGTGGCACAGAAGCACACATCTCCATAGGGCAACTTTTACCAGTCATCTTAGACATTTATTTTAAGACAGGAGGCATAATATTTACACTGCTGAAAACAACCCAAAAATGTTCCAGCCTTTAACAACTGATATTGAGAATTCCAATGTTTATGGACTATTAGCTCTAGAAACAGATGTTAAAGCCCTAATTGATGTTAAGATTAAGTTTACCTTTTTTTTAACTTGAAGATATAAAGCTCTTCCACCATTTTGTAGACATCCAGATGGTTGAAAATATTCTCAAAGGTCACACAATTAATTGCAGTATATGGTTCATAACAGAGAGCAGAGAGTCACTTTATGTGTATACAGCTGATTCTGAATGTCTTAAAACACCATCATATTCCCATTTAATGAGCCTCTCTCCTAATGTTGCCAGGTTGTGATGTCTCCCTTTGGAAAGCAATGAAAAGAAGTTCTCTCCATTGCAGATAAATCCAAAGGTGGCAAAGGAAAGCTTTGGTCATCCATTTCAAAGTAAACAATGAATCTGAAATTTTCATTAATGCCACCATGAACATAGCTGTAATTATTTGTGCTGATTCTTGAGACTTATCTATTAAAGAAAGCAAGGATTTTTAATTATATTTTCACTCCCAATATGATATTTTTTAAATATTATTGTTGTTGTTATTTTTTTTAAGGAAAATAACACAAGTTTAGAGCTATAATCACTGGTGACAACAGAAATGTTTCATTTTAGCTAAGTTCACTTTAAAAGAGACTTGCATTCAATTTGTACCTCTTTGCACACTGGGCACTAAGAAGATACAGTAATATTCTGCTTTCTCATTGAATTTTCATTAATATAATTTATCTTTCAAAACAGCATCAAAAAGAAAAAAAATTAAATGCGTTTTGTGCTGTAAGTCCAGTGGCTGGTGAACCGAGCCAAAGGAACACTAACACATATCCGTGAAGCAGGCACATAGCATCCAAAAGCTTCAGTATTAAGTGGCCCAAAAAACCCTCTGGAAAACTGAATTCAACAGCAACCAGTAACAAGCATTTGCACAAAGAGAGGCAGAAGCTCTGCTGGCTGTACAGACCAGCAGCCGTGCCCCAGGGCCTGCCAGTCACTGTGGTACAAAGAGCAGCACTAACAATTTAAAATAACCAGGCTGCTCATCAGCTCCTGATTCTTAACAGCACATTTTCCTCTCAGCACACCTACGGCAAAGCACAGGTTATTACACAGGGTCATTCTTTTATTTCACTTCAACTCAACTTTCATTTATAAATATGTGTCCTAAATCATCATTCTGGAATATTTCTTCTGTTACAGATGTGAATTTTAAATGTTTTATAGGTTTATATACGTACAAACACACGCACACACTGATTATAGATGACTTCTGATTGCCTGTTAGACAGAATTGATTCACTGTTAATATGTGCCTGTACTTTAGTACAGGAAAAACCTGGTCAGGTATCCTCATTAGTTAGAGAGTTTGGTTTCATACAGAGTGGTAACCCTACCCTGTAACCCTCTTTTTCTCCTCCTCCATCTGAGCACAACTTCTCCTCAGAAACTGTAACACTGCAATGAACCTGCCTGTTTGTGCTCAAGGCTTGCACAAACCTAAATCAGTTTATGTATCCACTCTTCTTTCAGTTGTCAACTACAAAATAAATACCACATCTGATGTAGCAATTATATTTAAATATCCATCACTTTGGATGTGAAATACTTACATTTCTTTTTTAATTTTGTTAAATTACCGTTCTTCACTTAGTAATGCCATAGGTTTAGTACTTAACAATGGAGCACAATAGACAAAAGTACATTAAATATATATTTCTGTGGGAATGGATTAGCTAGGAGAATATTATAACTATTATTATTATTACATTAGAAAATATGCATCTGGTGGAAAGAAGGTTAAAAAAACCTTCAAGCAGAAATTCCTAGTAAGTTTAACACATATGCATTATGGCCTGGAAAGACAAGGACTGATTTTCAGGGGAGATAATCAGCATTACATCTCATGGAAGTCCTAAGAAACAAGACCTCTTCAGGACCCTTGCAAATCCAGGCTTTATTTGCTGTGCATCCACCCCACAAAAGAATTTAAGGAATTTAATGCAAGGCCCCAAATGACAGGTTTGTAATGCACAGAGATAAAGAGCTATTGTGCTGAATGGATTTTCAATGGAAGGCACCATTATAGCTTTTATCAATAGGATGAAAACATACAAGAAAGAAATATGGCCAGACTTGCTGGAGAGACCCCAAAAAAGCAGCTGGGAGGGGCTGTGATAAGGAGGAAACCAGAATCACTCAGGAGAAAAAAACCTGTACAACTTTTGTTCTTCTTCTGTTTTAAATTTAGGATTAGGAGAGTGTACCAAGAAATGCATATGGGTTCTGGTCCACAGTGCCCTGGAGAAGTCACTAAATTTTGCCCAGCCACAAGAAAATCCTCTTTGTTGGTTTAGGAGAACATAATTATATTGCTTATTCCAATGCCTCAGTAAAAAAAAAAAGAATGCTAAAAAAAAATAACACACTTCATCAGTGAGAATCTGGTAATTTGCAAAGCCTCTGTTTTCAATCTGTTTTATGAATAAAAAAAGTGAATACAAAGATCATTACTGAAATTAGGAAGAAGGGGGACAAAATTAATTTCAACAAATGGTTCCTAAGATGCTTGGGGGCACAGTTACCCATGGTACACATATACAGTATCCAACACAGACTTTACAGGTGCTCTCCAGATTTTACTGCAAGTCTGTGAAAAATTATAGTTCTCTCAAGGACATCCATTTTCTCAGAGTTTAACAAAATAAATCTAAAAGATGAATGGCCTTTTTACAAACCAGTCTCAAAATTACAGGGATTCACCAGGATAGCAGTCTCTTTGAAAGTAAGAGAAAGCAGCCCTAAACAGTTTAATCTCCTGATTTGATGATGCTTTTGTACTCTCCACATCAAAACAGAGCAGCTGGTATGCACTAATGAATACGGCCCATGGCTTCCAGCTTTAAACTCCTCTTGCTTGTTCTAAGTTCTATTCCAACCCAATTTGGCACTCACAGCAGCAGCTCCTTGGAAATTCTGTGTTTAGGGTAAGGACCACAGTAAACTGTACTGAGAAAGGAGAGAGAAATGCACACAGCCAGAATGTAATTCCTGATTAGGAAGCAAAATCTCCCATGGATTTGTTCTAGGCAGTTCCTCTCTTGCTGCTTCCCACCACCTCTAATCAGAGTTCCACCTCATACATTTTTGTCATACCCATCTGGAAATGGTCTTTGCATTCTTTTTCCCCATGAACCACAAACGAATGCAGAGAGCTGCCCTGCTGCCTCCTCACACCAATCCTCTGCAGCCCAAACCCCATCTCAGCTTAAGTGAGAATCAGGGAATCACACAGCAGAATGCAATGCCACCAAGAGGAGGGGGCAACGAGGCAAGGACAGGAATTCTAGAGCTCTTCAGTCAAAAAAAAGCATGGAGGCACTTGAAAGGGTTCAAGGAGCCCCTCAATAGCATGTCCTAGTTAAACCAATCCTTGGGCTCTCAGAAAACTTCATTTTTAACTCAGAGATTTCACACAATCATAAAATCACAGAATTGCTGAGGTTGGAAAAGACCTTTCAGACCATCAGGTCAGGCATCAACACAGCACCACCACCATTCACCATTCACAGACTATCAAGTGGCATAGCCACATGCTGCATTAGCCCTTTCAGGAATGGGGACTCCAGAACTTCCCCTGGGCAGTCTGTTCCAATGCTTTATAACATTTTCCATGATTTTTGCCCCTAATATCAGTTGTAGACCATGTGTAACAGAGCACAGCTGACACAGAAGCAGACTGCACTGCTACATTCCATCCCACAGCTGGAGCAATAACAGGAGCTCACATATTTATTTGCTAGCTGCTTAAATAAAAAAACCTCACTGATATTAGCAACACATATTTCATGACCTATGAACAGAACTAAATCTAAAACATTATTTTGGTCACCAGACACAAGATTGAAGTGAGTGAAATAGGTTTGATAGATATGGAATTTAGGAAGAAAAAGTACATCTCCCTTTAATTCACTTCCTCTTCCTTTGGTTATTTGTGTAAGAATAATGAATAATTCTCATTCTCCTCCTTAGAGGCTCTATCAATAATGTTGCAGACAAACCCAATTAGCATTTAAAGGCTGCAACCTTCTTGAATTGCTTTGAGATTCCTTTGAGCTCATCTCCCAGACAGACAATATACTGAAAGTGATTTAGCCCACTCTTTTTGAAATATCACTGCTATTTTGCTCTTAATATATCACAAACAAAAATACGCCTTCATTCTGACAGAGGGCCACAATGGATTTTGCATAAAGTTGAATAAATGAGAGAAGATGATAACCAAGCAAGATCCAATCTTATGGTTTCAAACAGTACATCTGTTTTGCATAAACAAATTAACTTTTGAAAAAAAAAAGATTCCTCAAAACCATTTACTTTATACTTGGTTCAAAAGTGGTGAAATCTGAAATCATCCCAAAGCCATGCTGGTCCAGGAGTTCTGAAATTCCTTTGAAAACACTCAAAGCCAATCTCATTTTTAAAGGGGGGGGATATTGCACATTATCATAGCTGTAGATGCTTCACTTGCACCCATATATATATTTCCAATCCTTTTTTCCAAGACTGGTAAAACACTAGCCTCAATACCATCTTAGGGAAATGACTTCATGGGTTAATTATACAATCTGTGATTAAAATATTTTCTTCCATCAGTTTTTTATTTTCCCCTTCCAGTTCCAATCAGTGTTTTCTTGTTCTTCTATTCAAGCTTTAAAAATAAAATACAAATTCACATCCTGCTTTTCTTTACTGTAATCACTACTCTGGCTAATTTTATTGTTTCTCTCTTATTCATCTCTCCTTAAATAGTCTAAGGCATTTTAGGCTCTTCATATGATATATTTTCTCCATAAACACCTCATCCTCATCTTACCTCTAAACCCCTCTCTCTATCCAGTGTAGATGGATGCAGCAATTGGAACCAAACACAGAATCTCAGGTGAGGGCAAAGCACTGATTTTTCTTGGGGTTTTAATAAAATCATAGTCATGGTGTTCTCAGCATTTTCCCCTTCCTCATGGTCACAACTTTTGAACATTTTTTTACTCCTTGTCAGCTGTTGCACAGAGAAGCCTGAATGTAGCTGTCTACACTGATGCCAAGACCTATTTTTTGACTGGATGCTGTCAAGTTAGAGCATAAAATTCATTTCTAAATTTAAACGTTTGCATGAATATCTAGACCTGAAATAGTTATCCAAGCTTCTCCACGTTATGAAAAGAAATAATCACTTTAAGACACAAATTCAGACATGCATTCTATGAATTGAACTGCATCCTAAAAATGCAGTTTCTTTCACCAATTACAATTAACTGAGATTGACATCTGCACCTTTGGCCTGCAGAATCCTACCCAATTATCCATCTTTAATTTTTACACTTCCATCCATTCATATTTTTGAATACATTAAAAAAAAAGAATAAAAAAGAAGTAACAAAAAGCCTAAGAAAGAAAAAAATAACACTAATAATTATAGATTTTCCTCCCAGGCCTGTTTTGTAAAGTGGTCATTACCAAACCAAAGAAATAGAGGACTACCAGAATGGGTCAACAATGTTTATCTTGATGACAATATTTCAAAATCAATGTTGTTCCATTCATAATTCTCACAGCATCCCCATTTTATTTTTCTGCAGAATTGTCAAACAAGTTTTTCTTTCTTTTCTTAGGGAAAAAGCTTCCATTTCATCTGACAGCTTTCAGCTTAAAATCCAGAGTTTGATTCTCTGCTACTTGCTGAGTTGGTTCCATGGTCAGATTTTAGGAGGGCACACAAGTAGGATACTCAGTGTGCAAACCAAATCGATCAAGAGTTTCTCTGAGACAATGTCAGCTAAGAATTCCCTTCTCCACTTCTTTGCAATTTCATTCCTATTTGTGTCATTATAGAGAACTGAAGTTGTGGATGGAAGCAGAGGAAGAAAAGAGGTTGAAAGTAAGAACATGGAACCAAACTTGAAAAAAAAAGAAATAAAGAAATAAAGAAAAAAAAAGGAAAAAAAAAAAGGAAAATAAAAAGCTATATCTTTCCCAGTAGAAGCTACTCTATTGGTACAGCACATACAAGAATATGGCATTTATATTCCACAAAAACAGCAGGCAATGCTTTCTTAAAAAAAAAAACAACCCAGAAAGCCAAAACCAATCATAACATTTTAGAAAGGTCCTGAAAAGAAGTCAAATTTAAAGTAAAACTCCAACAGCACCATTGTCCTTTGGTGCAAATGTTGCAAACTAGAGGAAGATTTTGTTTCCTAATGGCAATGACAGCAGCTGTGCTCAAGAGCAGTCCTGGGTTTTCATTCTGCTTGCTTGTTTTCCAATAAAGTGCTATTGATTCCCAGTCAGGTGGTACAAAAGGGCTGTATAAGAGAGTTTAGGAGAAAATTACCACAATGTCTTTACTCACCTTCCGCCCTCTCCTTCAACTCGATTTAAACAAAGGAGACTTAACGATTCCCCTGCTTGGTGCTTTGGAGAATAGGAACGTGCACTTAGAAACAGAAACTGCTGTTTGCTTATGGAATCTTTTATCCTAAATGCAGGCCCTTTAAGAATATGTTGAGCTAATTTTAAAAACTATGAAAAAATTTAGAAGCTCTTTCTGTATAATGAGACATCAAAGTTTGATACGGAATATCAAATATGGTTTTGCAATAAAATTTCATCCTTTCTCATTTGCATTTCAAATAAACCATTAATATCTTACAAAAGGACCGAGAACTGAGATAAAATATACTTTACACTTTGATATGTTAGCAGTTGTTCATCCCTGTGCCTTCAACTTTTTCTGCTACTAGAGTTACTACAACTTCACACTTTTTTTTTTAATTTAGCCTTCTGCCATCACCAGTATCTGAAGCTGAAAATGTTGCCTTGACATGGGTTTCTAAACACCACAAAAACATACAGTACTGATGGATTATGGCTTCAAAAGCCTTCAAAAGGGACTTGTGTGTTATTTTTTTCTTTATCCCCATTTAATGTCCTCAGCCCCTTTGCAGTAGCATTATCTGCTGTTGAACTCCCAACCTGCCTCTTGCTTCAACCCTCTGTAACCTGAATACAAATTTAAGAGAAAGATTTAAAAACTCCCATGAATGCCCTAAATGATTAGCCTGAGTTTCTTTAGCCAAGTTTGCAGTTGTATATAATCTAGGAATGCTACTAGGAAGGAGAGGAAAGAGGGGCTGGTGGTGCCTGTTCCCACCATCACCACATGCTGTAAGAAATCCGAGTTTGTATTCACAGGGTCTCAAAGCAGCAGCTGAAAGTTCCCGGACTTCAGATTCCACCTGAACAACAACACATAAAGATCCAGAAAACATCTGTTCATTGCCTACCTGACTTGTTTCAAAAAAGCATTTTTAGAGTGTAAAGACTGTGATTATTCTGGAGATAGCCTGCCTTTGATTCAGGGGGAGGTCATTTCTGGTTTGTGTGCAGCACGGATAGATTCCCATGAGAGAGACACACACCTCAGAGATGCTGATAAACAGACAGAAAGGACAAATGCAGTCACACTTCACCCATATTTCTCAGATGAATGAGCTCTGCTCTCCTCTAAAAAAACAGAACCTGACTCTCCCCATTGTGAATATAGACCACTAGCACCAATTTCTGCCTGTGTATTTCTACCCAAAGCCTGTTTCATCAGAAACATATCAGCCAGAAGGAGAACGTGGGCTGCAGAGAGCCTCAGCAGGTACTAGGGGAAACCAAGATTTTTAAAATGAAAACCACCAGAGTTGTTCACAGAGCATCATGTGGGGATGGATGTTAAAGGTCAAGTGGGAATAGCATCTCTTTTACTTCTCACTGGGTCTTTTTCCATCAAAGTATATTTCTGGTAAGATCTTTATCCTGCTTGGTCTTCTTTACAAAAGAAAATGCTCTGGAAAAATTAAGACAAGTTTACTTAGACTGTTTTGAGTGCTCAAGCATAAGGGAGAAGGCAGTGGTGTCTTTCAGTAAAAAAAGTTCTGTACTTTTCAGCACACTCATCAATCTAACCCTCCTATTTTACCTGCAGCTTATTTGTTTTGAGTGCTGACAATATGCTCTGCATTAATGAGAAATAATCCCTGCCTCAGAAAATGAGGTGAACTTCCAGTTAAAAATCACAGGTAGTCCCCACTGAATTAAAAAGGATTATTCATGTGTGTAAAGTTCCATCTAGACATAAAGGAAATATATTTAGAGCTCAAAGGAAGGCTTTCCTTTTAAAACCATGTCCCTCCACACCAAACCAAACCAGCTCAACCAACCATCAAAACTAAACCAACCCAACCAACCATTAAAACCCACTGGAAACATCAGAGGATGGAGTGAAGAGGGGAAAATCAAAGAATGCTTCCCACTCCTAAAAACCTCCTGAGAACAAGTCTGTACCACTGTTCAATTATTCTGTAGCACAATTAGCCCCAAACATTGATGTTAGCAGGACTGTTCATGTGAAGATGGTTTCCCCAGCTGAGCTCAGGTACTTTCAGCAAAACATAAAAAAAAAGAAAAAAAAAAAAAAAAAAAAAAAAAAGCCCTGTGGTTGGGAAGCAGTTTTATTTAAAACTAGAATAAAATTCTAATAAAATTAGAATTAAAAATCAGAATAAACATTGTTCTTTACATTAACACTTTCATACTGTTGGCATTGTACATAATCTAAGTCCTGGTGCTTGTAATACAGGACAGCTATATGGTGTTCTACACATTAAAAAAAAAAATCAGATAAAAGAAATAGAGATTAAAGAAATTACTCTGAGATCACGAAGGCCACCTTTGGATCAACAAATATCTCATATCAATTAAACACTTTGGGTAAAAGGTTTGCATTTCATTTTGGAAACTGCCTGTTTACCAACTCAAATACTTATATATCCACATGAAAATTCAGACTGTCATCATATCTCCAGATGAAATATGTGTCCACTCTCCAGTTCCAATGGGCTTTGTATCTATGTGATGCTATTACTAATAATGAATTACTCAGTCTCGAAATTAGAGAGATTTAGAAGCTGATGAAAAAAAAGATTCTAAGACAAGTTTCATTTATTTTCAAATATTAAAAGAAAAAAAAAAAAGGATTAGAAACTGTCCTTAATAAAATCACTTCCCCAATGGATTTTTGTGCTTTCTCATTAAAAATAAAATTAAATTTAAAAAGCCAATACTTTACAATATCATAACCACTTTTTTCAACCTCTTCTGTATTAATGATATTAATTCAACATAAATTTGAAAGTAGTTTTATTAAGTAAATTTCTGCATTTTTCACTGGATACAGCTATTAAGGGCAACTTAATGTCTCTCAACTCTACTAAGAGTCATAAAAGACTTTGCAGAGAGACTAATATGATTTAAATATCATCCAGGGAGACTCTGAACTATGGTTCCATCTGAACTCAAACAAAGGCTTTTTATGGCCAATACTGTCAGCCTGAAGAGATGTTGCTAAATTCAAGTTAGGGGAAAAAAATTGAAAATCAATACTATTGTAAATTATATGTTTTCTAGAAGTTTGCAGTAATTGAGAGACATTTCTTGAGAGACAGACACTAATTTATTTGTAGACCAAGCCTTTGAGCCACAAGGGCAATACTGATAAAACACATACATGTGTCAATACCTGAATGAGTAGTCACTAAAAAGGTTACAAGTGCAGCAATTCCAATCCAATTATATAGGGAAAAAAAGTCCATAAAATCTATATCAAAAGCTAAAGCCTAAAACTTATTTCCATTCCACAGTGACAGATGAAAGTGATTTCATCCTTAGAGGTACCTACTGAGTGATACATTTTTTGCTATCATTTAATAGTCTAGTTATTTAAAATCAATACTCCCACACATGCTGTCATTCTTCTCCTCCTGTCCCACTGAGGACTGTGGAAGCAAAGAATTCCCATATGAAATTATAAATCCATTTAAAACAAAATATTGAACCGTGTTTTCAAATCTTCTTCCCACTATATGGCATTTTCAATGTAATTACTTCTAAAACTTCTACAGCTGAATTTAGTTTCCTTATTGAAAAGGCTTGGGAATGCAGAAGGGAAAAGGCTAGAAATGCAGGAGGGGTTGAAAACCTGTATGGAACTTCAGCATAATTATCAACACAGTCTCTGGTCACACCCAGGAGGGATGTCAAGACACCTAATTGCCAAAGCAGAGTAAACAACCCTGTTTTTTTAGATGCATAAAAGTTTATCCAACCAGCTGCCCTGACAGGGTTCCCTGAGCCATGCCTGTAAGGAGAAGTATGATGAAAATACATTCCTATCCATCATGCCAGCACAGACATAATGACTGCAGGGGTAAAAAAGGTAAACTTGTGTATATTTGGGTTCCCTTGGGTCTGTGCTAATCTTTTGGTACTTTTTAAATTATTATTCCTTTTTTAATCCATTCCCTATTCTGAATGTAAAGACTGAGGGATACAGAGTGGAATTCAACTCCTGTTGGTACAATGAAAAGGGTAGGGATCAAAAGTGCACCAAATGTAAATGACATAAAACAGTGAAAAATACCACCTCCTCCTAGAGATTGTACACTGAGAAAAGCTTGATACTGAAAGAAGAGTGGAATTTTTGGCTTTCCCCCAAATGAAGTGTTTCACTCTGTATGGACATAAGTGCCATAGGTAGTTTTAGGATTTTTAAGTTGGAGGAAGGAGTGTAGGAATTGTTACTGCACCAAATGAGCAGCTACACACAAGGTAGAAGAGAACAACTCCTACCAGCTTAAAGCCAAACTGGAAGGGACATACACTGACACTTGGTCACTGGGCCAGCAAGAGGAGATTTGGAGAGGCAGAAGAGACAGTGGCAGGACCTTGTCTCTAGGTCCCCTCTTCCATGAATCATCTGGGAACGCAAAGTCCTGAATTTGGTCCTGCCTTTCGCAAGAACCTTTATATCTACTGAGTAGAAAGTAGAAACCCTCCTAGGAGAATGGAGATTTCTCTGCAAATCCCAAGCTCTGGCTTGGATTCCCTCTAAAAAAGCAGCCCTGTGGTCCTGGATTTACATTGCCTGGACAGATGCTCTCATCACTTACACAGGTATACAGGAATAACCCCCATTTGTATCAGCTCTGGCAGCCACAGCTTTGCAGCAACTGTCAGTATCACACAGGTCAGACGTGTGCTAAACACACCTGCTGCAGTGTTTGCTGGACAGGCTGAGCAGTGAATGCAGCTGCATGGCCCTGCTGCACACACCTGCTGCAGTGTTTGCTGGGCAGGCTGAGCAGTGAATGCAGCTGCATGTCCTGCTGCACACACCTGCTGCAGCATTTGCTGGACAGGCTGAGCAGTGAATGCAGCTGCATGGCTCTGCTGCACACACCTGCTGCAGTGTTTGCTGGGCAGGCTGAGCAGTGAATGCAGCTGCATGGCCCTGCTGCACACACCTGCTGCAGTGTTTGCTGGGCAGGCTGAGCAGTGAGTACATGATCTGCAGAGCCTCTGGCACCAGGCACGAGCCAGGACACTCAGCTCTGATAGCCTGAGCCACCTCTGGGCTCTCCTGGCTGTAAAACACCAGGCACTTGAACTCCAGTTCAAGAGCTCTAGTGACAAGAGCTGGACCTTGCAGAGTTTGCAACTCTCTCAGTGACATCCTCAGGATTATTCTCCTGCATTTTGATTTCATCAAAATTGTATTTAGATGCTAAACCTTGAGCTAGGCTTAAGCGAAAATGGTGACTGTGCTGTAAGAGGCAACAAGGAATGAGTAACTGGGGAGACATGGGTGTCAGAGTCAGAGAGAAGAGTGTATCCACACCTCTCTGCTGAAAGAAATGAGAAGACTTAGAAAGTGATGAGAGGTTTAGCACCCAATATCATGTTCATCCATTGAATCCATCACTTAACAGAGACAATATACAGCAAATATCACATGAAAAAGCTATAGGGGAATTCCATTTGAAGGTTGAGAAAGAGTCTGTTGAATCATTCCAAGAGAATCCAGATGTATTCCTGTAATTCTGTTCCTTCTGAACAGGATTGTTTACTGTGCAAGACAAGTATCATACTACTGAAGCAGTTTTTAATTAAGAACATTTGGTTACAGAAGAGCAAATATTCAATAGTAATCTATTCAGAGAACAGTATTAAACTTTCAAATATACTGGGTGAATTTATCATTTAATATTTAAAAAAAATAATATAGTCACAGGAAGCACTGGCCAGAGGAAGATGCTCTTCAGATATTCATAGGATTATCCACACTAGTGATGACAGAGGGTTCACATCAATGTCTTTTCTCCATGACAGGAGAGGAATAGATTCTTAGAAAAACTACAACAGAAAAGTAAATCTCTGCTCCTTTTGCCCTACAGTTTTTCCACACTGCTATCTTCCACCAATTCACCGTTCGGTAGTTTTCAAAACAAGAGTGGCAGCTTTATGTTTAAGAGCGTAAGTGTACTTTTCTTCCATTAATTTCTTAATCCATTTTTAAACCATTGCAAATGTTTGGCATCCACAGACTCCTGTGCCAACAGTGGAACACACAAAGCAGCTGTAGAAGAAGGAAAGTAAGACCACCAGAAAACCCACATAGACAAACAAATCCTTCTCTTTCAAATATTATTTGGTTCCTCAAAAACATCTCTGACATATTTCCAATATTCAGAATCCCCTCAATATACATGTTACTTATTATTTTTGTTGTTTAAAATTGTTTCCAATGATTAGTTATGAATCTTGAGCCTAGTGGGTGGTTTACAGATCACACATCTTCCCTCTCCTTTCCCTCCAATTCTGAGGTACATTGCACACCTCTCGTGCTCTGGTGGCACATCAGATTCCAGCACTGGTACAAGGCAGAGCTATCTCATCCCTAAATTCCTTTCCCCTCCTGGGTAATTACCATCAGCCTCTGGCAAGACATTTTAACATCTCTAGTGCCACTTCAGACGCTCCCTGTGAACAAGAGTGATGGTAGGAGCACCCCCTGAGTCAATGCAGACAGGGGAAGTTTATTCCACTGCCTTTATTGTTTCAAGTTTACACCTGACACACTCAAACCAATTGATTATCTTCACTGTGCAACTCTGAAGTGGGCAACAAGAAGGTGCTTACCTTCCTTTGATGGCTATAAAGTCAGAGTAATTGTTATTAAAGTGTTCTCACTATAAGATGTGATTTTACTGCAAAAAGAATGCAGTACAGTACAGCAGAAAACAAGTAATTATCTGGAACAGCAATTAAGTTTTCACAAGCTCAAGTTGATAATCTATTTCATCCATGCTAGGTTAAAAGCATTAAGGAAATTGATCCAAACTTTCATATCAACCAAAAAGTATTATTTAAAAAGTTTAAATAACTGGATTTGACTTTTGCAAAGGTGTTTCCATAAAGAACAAAGTCTAATTTGGAGGATCAAATTAAAAAATAAAGAAAAGAAAAATAAAAAGAAAACCATAAGTTATTTTGTTTCGGGTTTTTAATCTCACAATTAACCTTACTTCTGTTAAAATATTTATGATCTTTCAAGATTTTTGCCCCAGAAATCCAATGGCCTATGGAATCCTTTACTTCCTTCTGCAGATTTAATATATAAATTTCTCTAATGATATTACTGTAAAGCCATGTTATTTTATGGAGGGGCATTTGTTTTCTCTATGCTTTTGTAAAGCCAAACTTTCACTGGCAAGACTGCAGCTTCCCATATAAAATGTTTATACCCTTTAAAAAACACTTTATCACATTAGTAAACTTAAATTGGAGCTGTCAGATTTCTTCAGCGTATCCTGAGGAATCTGTCAGCAGCGTGGCCATGTGCATAAATTCCAGCATTTCTTTTCACAGTATATCAAAAACTAGACAGATGAACGATCTGAAACTGTTATGTGTGTGCTGCTGTCTGAAAGAGTTGAGCTGTTTGGTTTAATGCCAGACAAATGTTCTTGCAGCTGCACTTGTGTGACATAATCGTGATGTACAGTCGATGGTCACATTTACAGTCTGTGATAGAACACCTTGGGATGTGTGAGAGCAGCAGGAGCACTCTGCCCGTCTGAAATCCCTGTTCTAAAGCCACCCTTCAGTCAAACACCTCTCACAAAACACTGCTCTTTTCTAGCTCACAGTCTGCACCGCCCATCAGCAAGGAGATGCTCACAAGACCTGGCTGGGAGGTTGGTCTTGTCATCAGCCCTTGCTGACAAACAGAGATTTCAAGGAACCTGCCTGCCTTTACTTCTAGAGAAGAATAAATAGCAAAACATGGGCAGCAAAATGCACTCAAACACCACATACATCTACCACAATCCCATGTATCTTGTTGACCAAGTTCAGCAGAAAGAAGGCCTTCAAGTTCATCATCTACTGGTACACCTATTAGTACAGGCTAATGCAACCATAATGGAAATGTAAAAAAAAAATAAAATAAAAACAGAAAGGGGAAACAAAAGCAGCCAAATTATCAAGATTTAAGGGTATTTTGCTCTTCTTGCAGAGCATTTTGATGAAGGAATCAAGACTTCATATACACAGGAGATATGTGAGTAGAGTAACAGAAAACAGCAACCTGTTGTGGGGTTGCCAAATAATGTCTGCTTAAACCAGGTTTAGGTCTTTCCCACTCATATTGCACTGTTGATGTGGTCTCTCTTCATCTTTACTAAAAGAAACTGATTCAGCCCCTTTAAAATAGTCTAGCTGTGGAGAAAAGTGCTCTAAGCTGAATTAATTGCTGTTGGCTTTCTTCTTTTTTTCTTAAAAACAAAGAAACAAACAAACAAACCCCCTCTATTTTCTCCCTGTATGAAAATTACAAAAGTTATTACCAAGGTTTCAATTCCTGTAGCTGCTGGTTAACAGTGGAGAAGTCTTAGGAGGTAAAAAAAAGAAAAGAAAAAAAAATATAATTGGGAATTACATCCTTAGATATCTTAACTACTATCATACTGAAGTATGTCAAATGCATTCTTCTTTTTTAAAAGACTTGAAATGGAATAACACTACTATCAGTGTTACTTAATTCAATAAGCATCTCCATATATCTTTAGTATCTTTAAAAACACTAAGTAAATGAGCACTTGAGAGAACTGTTATAAACTCTCAGACAATCAAGGGAAACATTTAGAGCTGAAATGATTGCTCCAACACTAACAGGAGACAGTACCCTTGAAAAGCTCTTTTGCTGTCCTTGGGATCTCTATAGCAATTACTGCTCATATTTAAATGGCAAAATGAACACCGATCCTTCAGTTTAAATGGCAGCCAGACACCACCTATGTCATCTCAAATCCTGGGCCCCAACATGTGAACCAGTATGGATGCAGACTGCCATGGTTTCCCAAATAATGGACAACAGCACAATGACTATGGATTAAATTATTTGTGCAACTGTTTGTAGTGAATAACATACATATTTCACACACCTATTCACAATATCAATAAGCAAGGAAGTGCAGGATTTAATAAATGAATATTTGTTAAAATGGAAATTAATTAGGAACATGCAAAATTTGCACTTATTGCCTTTACATATAAACTGAAGGACACATATTTTGTACTCTCATATCAAACTTATTTTGGATATATTTTTATTTTCCCTGACAGAAGAGAAAGCCCTCTAGTAATCCTTCAAGGATTATTTTCTTGCAGTGAGATAATATTAATAAATATAACCATGATGAAAAGTCTACAAAAGACATATTAAAAGTTGAATTGTATTTACAGAACAAGAGTTTGAACACGGTCTAATTTGCACCCATTTAACCTGAATTTCCCTGACCTAATAAAAAATTCAAGCAACCTCTATTGTTATTCTACAGTAGCAAAAGCAACCCATTGCTCATTAAGGTGGGAGTTTATACCCAAAGACACCATAAAAACAGAGTCCTTTGCTCTCTTCACTATGCAAAGATCCTCAGACCAGTCGTGTGCAGTCTCTGGCATGCAGAGACTCTTTCATGGCAGCAGAAACATCCACTGTTTACACCCCCTCACAGCATCTCCTGATTCCTAGAAAAACAACAATTAAGCAACACATAGGCACAGGTACTGACAACTTTTGACTTCCCCTGGGCTGGCCATGAGTTGCCTCTTTCTGACCTGTCTTTTCATAATTCCTACCACATTTAAACTAAGACTTCATTACACAAAAATTGACAATCAGGTGGCCTTTCTTTTTTTTTTTTAATGAATGCTGATACATGGAAAAAACCCAGATCCCATCAAACCTGCTTTTTCAATTTTCATGTACAATATGCTTCATCAAATACTCAGACAGCTCAGATCTATCTCCCAAACTGAAAAACAAGTTTTGAGATGTACTTACATCTAATAATTTTTCAGGTTGTAATAATTGTTAGACTACAATTCTGCAAGGAATCAGCAAGTTTATATTTAACTTCATACCCCTCAATTAATTCCAAATACCTTATTTGTTTTGTAAAACAAGTCATCTATTGCTATGCAAGAAATACATGAAGCTGTAATACCTATTTTAAAATTACTCTAATGTCTTGGTTCTTTCAGAATATCATTTTGCCTGTGCAACAGCAAACTAAACAAATCTTTTGGCTTGAAGAACATCCTGACATGCATTTTAATGCTCCTGAATATTCTTTGTCACCTGCAATAATAAACTGAGAGCCAGTGCTCAAGGAAATAAAAAACTCATCTGAAAGGCTGCCATTGGCATAAGAGACTTCTGACTGAAATGTTAAAGCTTTGAGATGTGAAAAAGTCTGAGGTTTTTACAGAGGAAACAGTTTTGTGTTTTATATGTATATGTATATAGAGATACACACATCATTTCATTTATAGTCAAGGTCACATAGCTCTGACTGCTCATTACATAGAAAACTTGGGTTCTAACTCCAGTCTCCAGTCCACAGTATCACAGAACCATTAATGCGGGAAAAGATCTCCAAGAGCATTGAGTACACCCTTTGCCTGATCAGCCCCTTGCCAGCTGGACCATGGATCTGTCACATCCTGTCCTTTGTGGAGCAGCTCCAGGAATGGTGATGCTGAGGAGCACACTCAGTGCAGGTCGGTCGGGGAGCAGCTGCAGTGTGAGCTGCAGGCTGAGCCTGGAGCAAGAGGACAAGAAATGCCACCCTTTGCAAAACAAAGGGACCCTGTGGCACAAGCCAGGGGACTGAAGGACCTGTGGCACAAGGCAGGGGACTGGACACTTGGCACAAGGGCCAAGGAGTCACAGACATTTTGTGCTTAGACTGTGAGACGTCTTTGTTCAAGGTCCCTCCTTGGAGGCACCACTCGAGCTATTGTTTTGTTATTGCACCAAGACTAAATTATTTTAACAACTGAGACATGTGAGACTGGACTGAGGGAGTCATGGTGTGGCTGGGTGAGTGTGGGGGCTGTGGCTGTGGAGTGGCCCCAGTCCCAGCTCAGGTGGTTCAGGTGTGACTGCCAGAGTGGCTCCTGGATGGCTGGATAGAGAAGTTTCCTAAACACCATCATCTCCCTGGGCAGTTCACTCCAATGCCTAAAACCATATATACCTTACAGGCCTTCAGTACACAAAATACAGCCTCAGGCAAATGACACTTGGGGTATTCAGACCATACCAGAGTATGCTGGGGTCATAAGAAACATATTTTTTAATAATTGATATGTTTACATATAAAAATGTCTAGACAACATAGACGAGTATGACTTCGCCAGTATTAATTAAGAAAAACATTAAGACAGAAAAAGGGATGCTATAATTGGGAGATGCAACTGAGACAGCAAAAAGAAGTAGTTGATCTTATTTATTCACATAAATATGTAGATTATCTTTGTTCCTCCAGTGACTGCACTGCCTGGTTTATGCTTCCCTTTGTTACCCATTTCTAAGGCACTGCTGTGGAATTGGGCAGCACTTTCATTCAAAACTTCAAATACACAACTTGCAGATTTTATATGAAATATGTTGTACTGTCCCTATCTGCCAAAATATAAAAAGACAAGTTTTCTCATACTAACTCCAGCAATCTTCAGAGTAAAGGTAAGAATGCTAGGTCAAAGGACAGAGAGGGCATTATTTTCTGAGTCCATCCTTTTCTATGCTGCTTTAATAAATATAACATTACTATGATAACAAAGAGTTTGTATTTGGAGTATACTTTTAAGATGAGCCATATTTTTTGAGAATTCTTTGTAAACAGAGCTTTTTCCTTTGAAGCTGGATTTGAAAACATTGATAGTGTTTATCCCAGAAGGGAAATAAACAAGAAGATTCATAATTAATGTATCAAAAATAATGAGTTATATTGAGAGGGAGCTTTAGCTCTCTTTCTCATACCAGAAGAGTCATTCCACAAAGTGACTAGTGGTATACTTTAAAAATAAGAAACATTAACTCTTTCCTCTTCACTCCTTGTTATATGTTATCCTAAACAATTTTGTCTCTGAGACAGGATATTAAACTAAGCAAGTCACATCTATCTACCTTAGATTCCCATCTATTAACGTTGGTTTCTCAGCACACAAATAATTCCAATAAAGAAGTTCAATAACAACAATAGTTCATGCACCCATTCAACCAGGTATTAAATTCCAAATCCATTTATGACAGTTTATTCAGCTAACAAATATTACCTGGCCCACGTCAGCCATCAGTGTATGCAGTCTCAGACCACAATAAACACAAATGCACAGTGAGGGGCTGTTAAAGATAACTTACATGACTTTGTCAGACACAAAATGTGATTGTGCATTTGAGTCACTGACACCAAATTCATCCCTCCCAGCTACAGACATCCAAGGGTAATGCTTAACCCATGTGTATGCCATGGTCTGGGGGCCTTCCACAGTGAGTGAAAAGACTCACACTGGGCTAATCACACCCCAGACAGGAGGAAATGCATGCTCCAAAGGCCAGGCACCCTCCACAGGGCAAGACTAAGATGCAGGTCAGGAAGGTAAATCAGAGATAGCTATGCAAGTTTTGGAGTTAAGCTGGAGCCCTATGTATTAATCTCATTTTCCCCAACTTTTTTCTCCATGATTAAAACAAACCAAGAAAAAAGTGAAAGCTGGCAGCTACAATGGCTCCATATTTCTACAAGATACAAGCCTTTTCCTCATATACACTGTTGGCCAATTCCTTGGCTGAAGTCCACCTCTCCTTCTGTTGACTGAGGAATTGATTGTATGAGGATCCCTCTTCTTCAGCACAGACTTGGATGGCTTGACTTGGATAGCTAGTGAGCCTTGATTAAACAAAGACTGTTAATTTGCACCAAAGATGCTGGAAAGCACCTGGATGATTTGTTCTGCTGCCTCAGCTGTCTTCTGGCAAAGCCTCCAATGCAAGGGTAGAACAATTCAGGGATGGTACCACCTCAGCCCACTACAGGGATTCCTTAGAGGTCACCTGATCCCAGCTGAAATTGCACTGAACACACAGAACAAAGTATTGTTCCTTCAAGGAGGATTGGACTCAGCCTCAGATTACAGACACTGTGAACTGGCAGCATTGCTGTTAAAAACTGTTAATAATTCATTGTCAGCCCCTGGAGAAGAACAAATTAAAAATGCTGCTTGAAATATCATCTTTATCGGCAATACTGCCGGAAAAAAGGCAACTTCTTTTCCCTGTTCACTGCATGCAAACACACAAAGAAATGGCCTTCTTTAAATGAAAACAGTTGCTGACATTTTACATTTCTGATTTTACTTTATTTACAGAGGATTCTGATTCTGTCTACTGGGAAATGACATTTTCCTTCAGCTAACAAAATGAAAATATATAGAAAAATGGTGGAGCTGGCATTTTCAGGAAATACAGCCAGAAAATTGCAGAGGACAAATAACCACTTGTGTTTTCTATAATTACACAGAAATATGAATTAGAGTTTGCATTATTGGGGTTTATCTATGATTCTATTTATGATCTCACGAAAACAATAATAGAATCCTTTTTTAAATCTACCTTTGAAAGCACCAGTTAACACTGACTACCAGAAAGGATCTTTCTTGTAATTATTGTCTAAAGAGTACGATTGTAAGATTTTATAAAGGGACTAAAATATTATAACAATGAATATATGTAAATATAGATTGATCAAAATAACACATTAATTCTTATGTCTTATCCAGGAATTACCATAGATATTTATTGTAAGATAATATCAAAATTATTTCATGAATTTATTTATAGCCTTGAAAATACAAACAGAAAGATGAAATACTAAACTCACAATAAAACTATTCAATCAAATATATTACATTTCACCCAAAAATAGGATATCAGGCTAACAGCATATTCTGGTTAGGCAGCACAATCTGACTAAGAATGCATATTTTTATTCACTACTTCTACAAACTGTCAGCAGTTGTAGAAACACAGACTTTATGTTTCCAATGATAGCTGACAGCACAAGTCAAGTCACCAGCTTTCCCTTCCCTACATGCTTGAAGAATTACAGTATCATTTATCCACTGCAAAAGTTCACAAAGGCCTGGCAGAGAGAGATTAAAATGTTTCTTTATGAAGCAAGCAGTGCTGTTTATATCCTTCCTTCTTCTTGAGTGGTGTCTGACTGCAAACCCTTTGTATAATCAGGCTTGATGGGTGTCACTGGAGGCTCAAAGTAAAATAAATGCAAAAATCACACTTCAGAACAAATGAGGGAATACTAAGTCATTGTGGGAGAACTTAGAAAGGATCAGCAATGCTTCTGGTTTTCAATTTACTTTTCCAGCAGAGCAGCAGCAGAGCACTGCAGACATCCCCATCCATTTGCACTGCAGGACCAACAGCAACCGCCCTGAAAAGCCCAAAGACTGTATTCCCAAATCATATCAACTACAGAAAAAACCTTTTCTGCACACTTTCAGATAGACTCTGAAAAGTGAAAGCAATTAGCAAATGACACAGTCTCCTAGGAGGAAAAATCCAGTTCTCTTTTACACACTGGACCTTGGGTACCTCGTTCCCAAGTGACATTTTCATCAAGCCTCCTGCAATGCTGCAGCCAGGGGAGATGCACTGCTGGGAGTCACAGTCAGCAACAACCTGAGTGGTGAACCCTGGCAATTCACCAGGAGTAAAGCAAGCCAGGGGACACCACAGTTTATATTCTGCTCCCACCATGAAGTTAGCAGGGATTTGGGAACTTTAGAGGAGCTGATCAGGACTGACTCTGGTGTCAGTGCTGAGCACAGCACAGTCCCACACCCACTGCTCTATTTACAAAGCAGCACCTCAGATCCCTTCTGAAAATCCACTTTTTCTGCAATTCTGCTGAAAGCGATTCCTTTGCTAATACCAACAGTGTCACTATTCTATCAACTGTAACTGATGGATTTTCAACAGCTTAGCTAACAATAGTCTTAAAGAATTGTAGTCCTTTCGGCACTACATCTTTTAAAATAAGGTAATAAGGATGCTGAAAAGAGAGTAATCCAGATTCTTCAATACATATTTCTAAATCAACCCAAGGAGGGCAAAAACTGACAAAGTTTTCTATGAACACGTGCTGAGCACACAGGCACATGTTTAGACACAAATACTCCCTTTCCAAAGAACCCAATACTTATTTCTTAGTCCTGGAGGTCCAGGAATGACAGGCCTACAATTGAGTCTTTGTTGAGGCATTGAAGACCTCCTCTAAATAATTTTTAGGTTGAATTCCCCCACCTTCAAATCATCTTCAGAGTCCTAAAGAATCAAACTCCCAGTGGGTAGCTCAGCTTTTAAAAACAGGAAGCAGTGACAACCACTTGCTAGAAAATTATTTTTGGTTGTAATTGTAGGGTGGGATTTTCTAAAGCTCTCATTGCCTAGCTTTGCTCCCACAGGCTAAGAAGTGAAAAGTGCTATGATCTCCAGCAGGAAGCCAGAAAAACAGCTTTCAAATAGCCAACCTTATCCACAATTACAATTACATATTTTGTAAGCAACTCAAGAAATAGCCAGCTGCTCCAATCAAAGTTTATATAAGGGAAGCAGCATTCAGGGCTCCTTATCTCCCAGGAATTTGTCACCATCAATGATTATACAGATTTTAGGGGACAAAAAACCAATACAGAATATTAGGTAGGTAGGGCAGACTACAGTTAGCAAACAAATTTTCTCATATGTAAAATTTTATAATGCCACAAATCTGTAAGGAAAAGAAAAAAAAGCTATAGAAATGCTCTAAGAGCTGAAAAGCATGGAAGGTGTCCAAGCTTCATCTGTTCAGCAAGAGCAAACTGTTCTTAAACAAGGAAAAGATGCAATTTCAATGCTGTATATATCTTAGGATGTGACAGTTGAAAACTGAAATAAGAAGACCTGATGTTGTGGCAGTGAAAATAAACCAGTTTTTAAGTTTATGCTTTTGTCTTGTCCGTGTTCACATCAGATTTAGGAACTGGACAGAATCTCACCAGCCTCCTGTGAGGTTTCCTGTGCTAACAGCATCAGTACTCTGTTTCCACTCTTTACACCTAGCCTTGCTTGTTCCACCTCCTTTCAATGGCAGTTCTACTCATTTTTAAATACAGAGATGAATTTTTTTGCTTATGGCTTCCTGCCAAACACTCCTTCTTTCATGTTCTTGAGCCCTGGCTTTATTAGCCTTGTCTATCAGTATGCCCAGAAGATGCTCTCACCCATGCACCTGACAGGCTCCTCCTAACATTTCCTGAAGTCCTCTCAGCAATGAATTGTCCTTCTTAGTCTGAAGGAATTTTAAGTTTCCCCTCTCTTCTTCAGCCTGCCAGTGCAAAGCATTCCTTTCCTGGCATTAAGCATTCTGCTGGATGATCCAGTGCAATAAGAAGAATTATAAATCTTTGGAAACTTATTAAAAAATTCAATGATTTTAAAATATGGAAATTCACCTATGGTTATTCTTTAAGCTTTTTTCCTAAAGATCTTAATGCCATCTGCAGCTACTGCTTTTATTAAGATTAGAATTAATGCATTTGTATTTTGGAGCAGATTTATGCAATTAGGGCTCAGTTAGAATTTGACATTGAGGATTCCCAAATCCAACACAGTCATGCACTAACGTGCAAAATCACTGCTTTCCAACAGATCTGCCTTCCCAAATTGTGCTACTGAGAATTTAAGGAAGCTTTTTCAGAGGGTAATGTTGGGTTTCTCATCTGAGAAGTGAGAGGTTCTGGCCTTACAGGTGATCTAGGAAAGGATACAGTGGTACCTGCCACAGACCATGGACTGCTAGGGGGGTACACTGACCACTTTGCTGTGCCCCCCATTTGCTCTTGTTGCCTCTAAAAGGATTTTTAGAATTTTTTTCTTCTCACTGAAACTCCTATCAGGGACTTGTATTTGCTCTACTGCTTTTAGTCGTAGAGGAAGTTCCCACCAAATACCCCACCGTGGAATCCTCTCCACGCCTCCCAAAGTGATACATGCCTTTTACTGCAACCTCTGACACCAGTAAATCTTGGTGGTTTTTATATAGAATATCCTGAGCTGGAAGAGACCCACGAGGATCACTGAGTCCAGCTCCTGGCCCTGCACAGCCATTTCCAAGAGTCACTCAGAGTGCCCAAAAGTATTGTTCAAACACTTCTTGAGCTCTGTCAGCCGTGGTGCAGTGACCACTGCTACCCTCTGGGTGAAGTCTGTTCACACTAGGCCTTTTCCTTGCTTCCTAATTCTTCATTTCTGCATGTTGGCTCTTATCTAAAATGACAAGAATTTCTACAACTATCCAGATGAACACTCTTAATTGTCCTTACGACCTACTTTTCCTCTGCTGAATATGACTTTGTGTAGCAGATCTGAGGTCAGTTTAATCCAGCCCTTTATTCTCTTTTAGAAGATATTTGAAGACATCTGAGAAAAGAAGCCTAAGACATTACAACATCAGTAAACACCTATCTTCTCTTCCTGTAAGATGGGCAGGTTTGCATCCATGCATACAGCAACAACCCTGCCCTGGTCTGACTCTAGTTTTTATCAAATATTTAGATTTAGATCCCTTCTGATCTCTTTTGTAACCAGTCAGTGGCAATTTGTGTCTTCTTCCTAACACCTTTACTCCTTCTCCCCTCCAGGAGCCAGGTGGTTCAAAATTTGTGTCACAGAGTGGACACAGGGCAGATCCATGAGATGCTGCTCCCCCAGATCCCGAGGGACATCACTGACAGGCTCAGCCACAAAACTGCAAAAGGGATTTTGTTTGAGGCTCTCAGGAGGAATAACAGAGCTGTGCTTTTATAATCAGCACGTCCAGTGGTGAGGTTCTACCACAGAAACTGCTGATCCAGTTACCAAACTTAAACCAATTTCAGTCACAGGCACATTTCCTGAAGTGAAAAAAAAATAATATCTTTCAAGTTAAAAAGTTCATTCTTTCATATCATTGTTGCAGAAATTCATATCTTTGCCTGACTTATTACCAAGACACCTCTTGAACATCCAAGGATATCACTCACTCACCTCCCAGTGCAAGCCTTGAAGGCTCCAAAAATCCCTATTGATCCAACACTAACTCCCCTGAATTCACAAGCCAACAGCAGCAGTGGAAACTGTAGCTTGCAGTCCTTACTGCAGAAACCCATCTGTCAAAAGCCTGCTAACACACACAAATGTTTCCTCAAAGAATTGTTAATTTGCCTCCCTGTCATCTGGGACACTTTGAGGAGTCGAAAGCCAATGTTGCTTCTCTTGATCCCCAAATTTCTATTGCTGCTGCTCCTCACAAAGGTTCGCATGTAGATCCTGCAGATCTGAATTTCCCTGGATAATGTGTCTTTTTCTATTTATATTTTTATTAGCAATACTTTAACACAGCAGTTCTGCTCACCCTAGAAGGCTTCTACATCACACACACAGGGCCAGTGAAGCTTCCACAACAGAGTGACAGCTGACAGTTAAGAAGATGCCCAACAATTCCAGATTCCAGCAGGTCACATTCTCAATGAATGCAAAAAAAAAAAAAAAAAAAAAAAAAAA
>VXBR01004196.1:471337-622003 GCA_013400215.1 Cisticola juncidis | reverse complement strand
CCTTTACTAAAAGAGCTGTGGAATCTAAATATCCTCATCAAGCAGATAGCACACTGATATTTCCCCTTCAGCAGAAAATACCTGTGTTAATTTGAACAAATGACAACTTGCTTCAGAAGGGAGATGATATTCACACCTGCAGCCAAATCTGACTGGTACCACACTGAAGCTCACTCATTATATATTTCAGAAAGCACATATTGGCATGCAACTGAGGAAGATGCTCAAATACATCAGTAATTTTCAGTACATCCTATGCATTAATAATATTAACACATAACTTTACAAAGACTTCCTTTCTTTATTAATCACACTGATGCTCCTTCAGGGCTAATTCTAAAGGAATTTAATTACTTCACTCATACATTATTGATCTTAGTTTCCTGTCAGAACTCCCACCTTTCTCATTGTACCCTACTAAAACAATGCCCACCACAGATTGTTACCTAGCTCAAAATGACCTGCAGATGGTTTTGATCTACAGGTACAGTTACCTTTATTAGGAGACACCCTGTTCAGTTTTAGCATCTCTATTTGAGTAACATTAGACACAAAACTGAATTGTCCCCTATTTCCCATGTCTGCAGGAAAACCTGCTGAATATTAATACAGCAGTTGTCTTGAAAAAGACACCTATTGTACTTCAGTAGAGCCCCTCTGAGGCAGCACACAGCAAACATTTCTATGCCCAAGTAATCAATAGGAAATGGCCACAGACACTGGAGACTATTTAAAACTGTATCACATAGCTGGTTGGTATTTTCTACTACATTTTCCAAAATAACCCCAAACAAGTTATTGTTAGTAGGAGTGAAAAGACACTTTGGCAGAGATGGAGCTCAAATCTGTCATGTTATTCTGAATTTAATTTCTTCATGAAGGTTAACAGTGCACACACAGTTGAGAAAGAACATAAAGACAAAAGACCTGGATTGTAAAGAGATCACCTATTAACATACTGAAAGTTAGAAAAGATATCCCCAGCTCACTGTGTTCATCTCCAGGCATCCTGTGAGGTTGCAGAAAGGACCCCTCTAGTTCACCTATTTTTTATGTACTGCTGCACTGTCATTACACCAATTTACAGTCTGCATCACAGTTCCACAGGTTCAGAAGTCACATTTTATTGCTTTCAGAGATGCTCACCAATCCCCTTGGTGTAAAGAGAGGTATGAACAGCAACAAACCCCAGTAACCCATCTAACATATCCTTAAAGGTAATAATAACAGCAATTCATACCAGAAAACATGAAAAACTGAGCAACCCATAAAATCTATCTATAGTTTCAAGTCACTTTATAATGCATGGTAGAAATGCAGGTGGAAATTAGGACTTCCTCGTTAATAGTTTTCATTTGTCGTGTCAGAGATAGAAAAAACTCTGCAAACAACAGTTTCCTTTTCTAGTATTGATTTAGAAATGCAAACTTAACACAGGATTAGATGCTTAAAGTTTTAACAGCAAAGACACACAAAGAGCAAGTCAATAACGACAATGAAAAACCAAATTCAAAATAAACTTCACTGGCTGTTTCTAAAAATCTGGTTCTCAGTGTAGATTTCCTCAGTCTCTAAACAAATGTGGCCATAGCCATATTAATTATATATTTCATCTCTCACTCTAATTCTATGACTTCTCATGGTGAAATGTCATTGGGTTTTTTATTAATTTGACAACAAAAATTTATTAAATACCTGTGGTTTTAGATTGCTACAGTGAAAGGAAGCGAGATCCTCCTCCCTACTAGATTACTGGTAATTGTTATCAACATTTGTATAATTTCTGGATCTGGCCAACATTGTACAAGACCACAGAACTACAGCAGCAGTACTGTTATCTTTTCTTTTTTACAAGTCATGGGAATAAAGAATTATGAGGGGGAAAATGTCATTCTTTTAAAAAGAAATTTTATACAGTTGAAGAATTTCTCCTTTTCCTAAATCATGAGGAACTAGAGGTACAGTTTAACAAGCACCTTTCCTTTTTTCCACATATCTTTTCTTTATTATTTTGCAAGCTACTTCTTCATGCAATACACTTGCTCAGTTATTACCACCCAGTCCTTGCAGAAATTCGGAACAAAGGACAAAGGAGTATGAAAAACTGTTTAAAAATTGTTAAAAATATTAAATGAGTCATAAACAGTGGACTGGTATAAACCAACCCTTGAGATCAACTTGAGGATAACACAGCACACAGATTTTAATATAATAAAGAAATGGTCTAGCAGGAACCAAGATGAGCAATACTCATTACTGTAACTACAAAATCAAATACAGGAGCAAGCTGGAAACACTGGCCACACACCACTCATATAAAATGCATATCCTAAGGGACAAAATATCAAACTAGTGCCAGGAGACCCACATTACAATTTCTTTTTCCACATCCTAGCCTCTGTCTGATTTCAGGGAAATCACTTCAGCCAGTCTCAGTTTAAAAAGTACATACCATAAAATTAGGAGAGAGCCAGGCAAAAAAAAAAAAAAAAAAGTCTCTAAAATGGTTTAATTCCTACTTAACAGAAAGGTTTGGGGTTTTGTTTGAAAGGAAGGGACAGCTGAGTGTGTGATTTAATATCTGAAGTCGATGAGTGCATGGGTGAGGGACAAACATGAAGCAGCTGGAGCAGTGCTTGCCTTGCACTCCATGCAGGGAAGGCAGGGAAGAGCCACCAAGGTCAGCTCTGCTTCCTCCCTCCTGCCCTGGAGGTGGAAGCTGCCAGATTCTCCCTGCTTTTACTCATGTATTTCAGTGACTTTACTGTGACCATGGCTGGAATACCAGTCCTGGTTCCTGCCCATTTAAGCAGCTGTTTGCTAACTGAAAGCTTAAAAATCCAATGACCTTTTGTAGTTGCAGCAACGTGTGTGTTATCCTGCCAATATCCACTCCCTTGTGAGCTCCACACTCATTAGTTGACTTTAAGCATGATTGCCTTAAAGGTGATGTAGCTGAGCTTCAAATGGTACCTGCATCGTCCTAGGGATATTTATCCCATGGCTACTCTGTAGTTAAGGGCTTTATCAAACTGTTTGGGAAGTTCACTTACAAAACAGAGTTAAAGAAATGTGATTTGTTCTAAAGTACTGTATTTTCACCCAACAGTTCAGGAGACTGCCAGAAAATGGAGCCAAAAATGTTTAACAATTTTTAGACTGGGAACAGAGAAGAGCAACAACCATCACACAACTCCTGTTACTCTCAGAGAGCATGAGCAGATACTGGCCTAAAGACCAATTACTCTTCTGCCTCACAGGCATATGAATGTCTTGAATTCCACAATAGGCAAAACACAGCTCCTGATGGCTGAACAATATATTATAGTCAAAAAAATTCTCCAGAACTCATTTTCTTGCAGCAAAACAGAATGAAGTCTGTATTTTCCACTCAACCAAAATGTTGCCATTTCGACAGCTCAGAGACAAAGCTAAGCTCAGGCAATAACTCTTGTTGATATGTTATCTGGGTAAGAGTTAAGCCTGCTTCCTACCCTTTCATAGTTAATTCTTGCCATTCTAAGTGTGGCTAAAATAAATCCACAGCAAATCAATCCAGTATAAACATGAAATACCACAAAAAGACTGATCACCTGAAGTCTACAAAGCTCTCCTCCATAAATCAGCTTATTGTTCCAGGCCTTCATTCTAAAAGCAGTGAGAGGTTAAACATGGTGCTGAAGGATGCAGGCACACAGGACATTATAGCTCCAGTTCAACCTTTCTTAAGGTACTCTGAGGAACTGCAGTAAACTCAGTAATTCAGTGAACTATGCTGCACAGATTTAAAAGATTTACTTCTTTCTACATCCATCGACATTCATTTTTCGTGTAATTAAACTCCTGTCAGGGATCAGTGAGCACGGATAACAACTGAAAGTAGCACAAGAGCATCCACCAGCAATCTTTTTCATTAAGTACATAACCAAATATTATTTGTTAGGCTGCAACACAAAATGCATCTAAAGGATCTCATTTTGTTTGAAAACTGTGGGACAGGCAGAATTTGTGACCTTCTAGAGATGAGGACATGAAATCAAAGCATTCAGGAGCAAACAAGCCAGTCCTTATTACTGATATGAGGTTTAAATCTAATTTTAGAGGTGAGGCTCCAATGAAAATATAAACCCAGTTAAAATTATAGGTGTTAAAATTAGGCCCTCAGCAATAATATAATCACAAAGCAAAACAATTTCAAAATCTTTAACAACCATGAAAAAGTAAATATTCCAGATGTGTATAAGGAAATCAATTTTTCACATTTTGACAAGTTGAAAGTTCTTTAAATCATTGTATAAGCAGGAAGTATCAGTTAGGAAGTAGATGAAGAGTAATGAGAGAATACAGAGAAAGTAATATTTGAGGTTTTTAACTCAGCCCCTTGATATTTAATAGTGTTTATTTGTGTATTTATATCAGCACTTGTTGAACACGAAAATCTGGTTCTATACTAAAAATGACAAAAAACTCTCATCATAATAATATTGCTTCTAAATACTTGAGGGACAATTTTTTTGGTAGGGAAAGCAAGAGATCTTTAAGCTAGTTCCCCTGACAAATTTTGCAGTCTAGGAATCTGAATTTGGGCTTTGGCATTCTCTTTTGACTTTGGCCCAGTATTAAACCAATTCTTTCACAGAACTATCTTATAAAGGTCTGTGTATTAAAATAATACTTCATTTTGTGTACAGATCCCACATGAACAGCCTTTGTACCTGGAATGGTGAGAGTGGAATCACCAGAGAAAGCATAAAGCATCACAGCTACACAGTACAGAAACCAGTGAGTGGTGACATCCATTCAAAAAAGCTTGTGATTGCTCTATTTCTTTATAAAAGCAAAAGCAATTTCAGTAAAATCTAGAACAGCAATATGTCAGTTTTCAGACAATCCTGGCTAAAATGATCCATATTTTACATGAACTTGCATATATTTTTTTTTACATTTGAATACCAGCAGATTTAAAAGCATTAGCTCCATTGGTATTAATAGCCTCTGCATGCTGAAATCCCACAAAGTGCAGCTCCTTCCCTTAGTTTCCATTTCTCAATGCTTTAACTGCTAAAAATGTCCCTGCTCCATTGTCCCTGCAAGCACATCTGTACCAGGCAAGAGACCAAGTGAGTGCTAGAAATCTGAAGAAGAGGCCTCCTATTCAATCACACTATGCAAAGATATTCACACTTCATCTATAAATGACTCAGAAGCCAAGACAAGGTCAGGACAATGATCTACCCCTGACTCATTTACAGCCCCACATCACAGCTGCAAGGTGCTCTCAACACACAGTGCTAGAAATGGTTATTCAATTTTGCAGGATGATTGGAAGCTTCATATTCCAGGTGTAAAAAGAGAGTCTCAGTCCTCAATATATATTACATTTCTAATTAGCATAAAAATACTATTCTGCTTTTCTGAAAAGGAGAACTGCAGCTGACAGGGTAATCCCAAAGAGAAATACAATTACTTGTGTTAGTCCTCTCTTCCTTAACAGTTGCTCATTAAGGGCCTTGATGCAAGTGAAAATGGTGTCAACATTTTCCCTTAATGCAAAGCAGTAGCTTTCCAGCCTCTGATTATTTTGACATTTTTAGCTGAAGCAAAAAGCATTTCAAACTCTGCATTGTTTGTAAGGGATACAGAGCATGGACAATCTGTTTATTCTTGCACATTGGCTTTCAAGCTTTACCACTTGGTCCATGTACAAAGAAGAGGGCAAAAAGCAAAGCATGCCAAGAAATCACAAAGGGATTACAAGAGAGGAGCATCTCTGCTGATATATGCTGTGAAGGGGGAAAAGGGGGATACAGGAAATGTGAAGCACTGACCCCATCATCTCCCTCACATCCAAAACAGAGTTAAATCTGGACAGCAAACTGCTGCTCCTAGGTGGGAAGAGCTGGCTCTGCTCCCTTTGTGTACAGATTACAGACAATATCTCTCACAGTGCCACAATTACTGCTGGCCTCTACAACTCTCCATGGAGGTAATTTACTGGAATTTTTGTGACCCTCCACTGGCCAGTTTTCTGCAATCAAAAGAACACATGCAACTGAAAGTCCCACGTGCTGTGGATCCCATCACACTGAGCTGTGCAGGGGAAGAGAGAGCAAAGCATCCCACGGGCTGTTCTGCACCCCTTGCATCCCTGGGCAGCCCCAGACCAGCCTGCTCACCTGGCTGCCTGGAAGCTTCTCCACATAATGAAGGCAAATGGTACCAAAACTCTCTGCTGGGAACTAAGAAAGACAAGCTGGCAGTGGCAACCAGCAGCAAGTACCTGTGCAGTGGTTTTCCTGCAGGGCTTCATGTGCTGGCTTACCCCTTAAAGGAGAGCATTTATGTGTCTTCATTTAGTCTACTTATGTATATTATTTAATGTATTTTCATGTTTCACCACTTTTTTCAGCATGTTTCCTACTCTTGCCCTGTCCTGTTCCTTTGTGCTGCCCTTGATGCTTTCACAGACTTAGATAAGGAAATTGTACTCAAATTATAAAGCTCTCTTCTGCCACTATTATTAACACCAAACAATACCGTACACCATATAATTCTTCCTCTAGAGCCTTATTCAATATGAACAAAGGAAATAAATCCACAGATTTCAGTATTTTTAGTATCGTTTTCAAGCTTATTTATACAATTTCATAGAATGAAGAAGAATTTAGCTAATACATTACAGTTATTTACAAGGAGAGAGAAAAGGGTAAGGCAAACCAAGAAAGTAAACAAAATAACTGGCAGGATATGCTTAAATCTCACCCTACAACTCCTCCCACACAGAATGAAACACACACCCTCCAAAGTAAACATATACTACATAATATTTTTACCACCTTACTGACACAATTATAAACCCATTAATTTTAAGAAAGCATAAGTTTTGCTGAACTTAATTTAAATAGAAAAAAAATCTATGATTTCTACAGGGTTACAGCCTTGCAGTGACTATTGTGTTTATTATTAGACATCCTAATCTTACTTTCCTAACAAGGATAACTTACTCAGTTTAGACAGTGGTGGATGTCAGGTAATCCACACCTTTAAACCCATACAAGTGTCACTTAAAACACAAATCCTGAAGGCAGCAAGTCAACAAGTTCCACTGATTCCATCAATGCTATCAAACACGCATCTGGCCCACCAGAGAGGGACACATTTGTCACAACAGCATCCTCACCACCATCCCCTGCTCTCATTGCCACCACTTTTATCTTGACCTTCAAGTCACCAAAAGATCTTGCAGATGGCCCCATTTTACTTTGTTGCACGGTTCTGAGGACATGAGTTCCTTCTATATGTCACTTGTACGTCACCTTCTTCCTAATTAACTTGGGCTAAATTATAAGCTAATACAGAAAAAAAAAGATCCAGCGTGGGAATGACTACTAACATGTAACAAGAAACTGAATACCTGTACTCATATCTATAAAATTAGCTTCAATTTTAACAATTTCTTCTTCAAGAAGAAAAGAAGCTCTATGACAATGCAGCTGTTGTACCTACTCTCTAGTTGATGTGCTAAGACCTACACACATATTTTGTCTGCTTTAGCAAAACAACTAGCTGCTCCATCTATTCCTTCAATCTCCAGTTCAGCTTCATTGGCTCTCTCACACTTCCAGCACTGACTTAACTGGTCTCTTTAGCCCTCACAAGTGCATTAACAAAGTTTCCCATCAAAGTATCACCCAAAGTACTATTATTAGCTTAGCTCTAATATGGCACAGAAATTGAGAATAGCTGCAGCTAGGAAAAAAGCCTATGTAGATGTTACTTGTCTGACAGCTTCAGGCTTATTTTCAACATGTTAAATAACTCAAAAATTACTCAGGCAGCTATTCACTGACATCAACGCCTGCACAGCTGAGTAAGTAATGTTAAGGCCCTGTAAATGGAAGGAAATCCTATTATGAATGCCAGAAGGGGCATCAGTCTTTTCTTCCAAGCCACTGCTCCCCGTGAATGAGGGGAACAGCACTAAGAACCAAACACAAAGCCTGATTTCCAGCAGCTACAGTAAAGCAATACATTCTTCCAAGGTGGGGGCACCCAGGGAAAAGCTCCAAAAGATTCTGGAACCGCTGATATATTGACACTTTCAGAGACAAATCTCAAACATGAAAATCTCTCCAGTACTAAAATTTTCATGGAAGCTATACTGAGTAAGCAACACCAGGCTGTTCTGCTTTTTGCAGCTTATGGGTTTTTAAATTTCCTTTTGCCACTTTCTTCATCCAGGCCCTGAGAACCCCAATACCAGCAGCCAGCCTGCAGCCAGGCCGGCAAGAACCTGGGCTCTACAGCCTTGGTTTTGGGGAGGGAAGGGGGGCCAGGGTGGGGGGAAAGGGAGCAAATAGATACACAAAGAGAAACTATTAGTCACTGCAAAGTGTCCTGCCAGGGAACGTTTGGGAAACACTATTATTGAGGTGCACATAAGCGTGAGCAGATCCTTTCTGTCACTTCAGAGGAAAAAGGGGTGAGGATGAAGGAGCTCTTACAGAGGGAGTATCTGTGCAGGAATGGCAGCTAGTCTGGGCTGACCAGAAGACAGGAGCTCAACCTCCATGCCAAAGTCTCTCCCCATTCAGAGCAAGGAAATCAAATTCCATTCTCGTTTTATCTTGGCACTGATCTTTTGCTTCAACCTCTGAATTACACCAGTCTCTGTGATTGGGACTCAGGACCATTATTTATGGTCTCTAGAAAAAAAAAGACTGCACTAAACTGAGAGTAACTGGGTCTAGTATAAAAACAAGTTGAGCAATGGGTAAGTTTTCATTCAGACACATTAATTTAAGAAAATAAAGCAATGTAAAACCATCTGGCAACACACAAATTAGTAAGACTAAATGTCTCACTCCTCACAGTAATTGTTTCTTGGGTTGATAAAGGAGACTTTTCTCCTCTCAACTGTCCTGAAAGGTTTGCATTTTCCTCTGTTCTTTGAATCCTTCTGAAGTATTTCTATTATTTCTCCTGGAGACTTCTGGATAGATGCAGCATATTTTGGCTACAACTTTCATGTAACAACTACTAAGTTTCACCTCACCAGCACCCCTGCAACACTTGCTGAACTGGAGAACAGTTCAGTGATGTATTAAAAATGGATGTTGCATCTTTTCTCTGTGACTTCTGCTGTCCCAGGTGAGCAGAGATCAGCCCTGTAACACAGCACTTACCTATAGGCCACCAAACAGGCCTTTATATTATTTTTCTCATTAACTGCCCATACATCCCAGGGAGAGCTGTATCTCTTTATGGATTCACTTGGAAAAGAAATAAGAATCTTCAGATGATTATGTTTTACAATGACATCTATCTGTCTGTCACAACCAGCCTGAGAGAAGCTTTTCCTCTTTACAGAAATTATAAAATACTGGCTGCTTGTTCCCTTAAAATGTATCTACTCTTGGCCCTTAATACACAGATCTTATTGTTCCATGGCTCACATACAGCTTAAGCTTTCTTGCATTTAGTTAAAATGAAGAGTATTTAATTTCAAGAGTATCTGAATCATACTAAATAATTCATGTAACTGAAAATAAATCACAGCCATGGTTTCAGTTATACATCAAATCTTGGTGTAACTTACATGATGTAACATCAGAAAACACCATCTTTGAGCAAGTTATACTCAGATTCTCCAATTACTTCCCATTTACCACTAGGGGCCAGCAGCTCACCTGCTGCTGCTACACCAAGGAGCACCTGGACACCTGAAAGAAATTCTGCTCCCTCTTCCACCTGCCAAACCATAGTAAAATAGACTAGAAATTCATACCCACGTCTTGCACATAAGAAATAGATCCCTGTGGTCATAAGAAATACTTTATAGAGGGAGAGAGAATTAGGCCATCGTGAATTTAAAAGAGGTACAAGTAAAAAAAAAAAACAGAAGCATTACAGTGGGGGAGAATTATGGGGGATTTTTGAGGGGTGGTTATTTTCCCCCATTGAAAGCTATCAGCCCACAGAAGGGTACTAATTGTTTCCACTATTTTAATGCTGTCTCTGAAATTAGTATCTATCTATGGCCTGAGACATATAATTGAACATTTGGCTGCCCTTCCCTGTAGCTGTAACAGGCTACCTAGGGAGCAAAGACAAAGTGGATTTGATATCTCATTCCAGCACATTCACTTGGAGACAATCCTTTGCTTTGGAAAACGGCAAACACTAATCATCTGAAAAGAAGTCTCTGTTTAAACATCCAAGAAAGTAAATGTTCAAAATGTCTTCACCATATATTTATTTACCTTTACTTGTTTTGAAGACATAGGAGTAAGCAAGAGCTACTAAACAACACCTATATCATAGAGCTATTACATCATGGTGTCAAAATTAGAAGGGAAAAACCTCATCTTATCACAGACACTGCATTACTGTAGACAATTAGCAGATTATGCAGCTCTGGACAAAACCAGCTTAGCATGCTTTTGGGTTCCTGTGGACTTAAATAGCACCCATCTCCTAGGAATTTTGTAATTTAAGAGCACTAAAAGAGAACTACTGAAGGGGATTAAGAGATTAAGCTATTAATTAAAACTTTATCTGATATTGAAAACCAACCAACCAACTTCTAGAGGCGATGAATGTGTATAAAGGACAAAGCCTTACTTATAGCTGTCCTTAGTTGCAATTTTCCTAAGGAGCAGACAACCAAGAAAAGATGAGCCCACCAATTTCATCCTGTTTCTTCCACTTCCTTGCAAACCAAGACTGCAATGCAGATACTGCTCACATGGGAATACTTCAACAATACAGTGTCTCCTTGAAAATTGGACCTCCTTTAACCACCTTTGCACTATGAAATAAAGTCACACATGTATTTTTGCCTACATAGGCATCACATAACAGTGATGGCTGATCCCAGCTAGGAAAACCTTGGCATGCTGCACTCCTTGAGAGCTGGGAAGCATTAGAGGTGGTAAAAGGTCTTTTCAAAGTCTGAGCAAGGAATCTCTAAGATTAAGCCTTAGAGATATTTTCCCCAGCTCACAGTAAGCAAAACAGCAGTCCTGTGCTTCCCATCAGCCTCAGAAAAACCTGGAACACCAGACCTTCAGGTTGATGTGACAAGCAGAGGTCCCCTGAACACAATGGAATTGCATCAGTTTATACCAGCTGTGAGTCTAGCACAGGGTTTTTCTAACAATTAACAGCTGGTATAATTCTGTTAAAACTCTCAGCACAGTTCAGCTGCAGGTCAGTCTGGTTTCAAAGAAAATAAAGATGACAATTTTGGTGAAACAGTTGCCTAAAATACAATAACGTACTCATTATGGAAACTCAGGCTGCTCCTACCCTCAAGAGCATTTATTAACCCTTGTTGATAAGAGGAGTTATTATATTTGAGGAACTGTTAGGTTCCTCAAATGCTTTCTGCTTGCTGTGTAAAACCAGCCCTGCTTTTCCTGCTGTCTTCATTTTGCATTGCCATAGTAGTGTGCTTGTAGATTCTCACAGTTTTAGAAGTCAGCAAACAAGTCAGGACCACAGACACTCAACATTCTTTAGGAAAAAAAAAGACATAAGAGAAGTCAATTCCACTTGTTCAGCCTCACTGAATCCCTCTCTTCTTTTTGCATGGATTTTCCATTGATATCAGGCTTGCACCCCCTGCAAAAGGGATGGTCAAGCCATTACATTTACCAAAACAAACTATGCAAGCTGATGAGAAGAATTTCTTGAATATCACTTAAAGAATGGGAGAGGGTATAGAGGAAAAAGGGCTCAACATCAAGTTGTTATCAATGAAACTCTGTCTGCTCATGTCAGTAGAGAATCTGTGTACCAGAAGAAAAAAAGACAAACATGGAGGGAATAGCTGTAATTCCTCTGCAGGAAGCCAAATTGAAGAATAACATCTCTCTAACAGAGCTACTTAGAAAGTCCTTCAGTAAATATGCCTGGGTCCAGTAATTGCAGTGTTCTTACAGCAGGTAAATAGATTACAAAAAAGCAAGAACAATCCTGGGGAAAATGTGATTATAGGAATGGTAGGTCTCATCTAACTATTTTGTGTTATTTAGCACACATTTTCCAAGTAGTAGACCTGCATTTTCAAAGAGAAAAATAACTATTTTACCAAACCCAGGGAGAAAAAGGCATTTTGAGAGACTTGCCCATTAACATGGAGCACAGAGGTTTGCAGATACTCAGACAGGCTTGATTAACTTCTGCTTTTTCTTGACTGGCATATAGTTTGCTCAAGAGGCCCAACACTCACACTGAGCCCAGAGTTTTAACGTGCACTGGAGACTTAAAACTCCCAAAACTTGAGACTGACACATCTGTCAATGTACAAGAAAAGAGCAGGTACTCAGTTATAGATGTAATAACACATAATGGAACTCACAGTTCCAAACATAGTCTTGAAACAACAAAAATATGCTTGTATTCAGAAAAAAAGCTAAAATCAGTGTTAGTAGGTCAGTTAGAAAGACTATAATAATTTTGTTTGTTATTGATTTGCAGGTTTAGGATGCTGTGTTGAGACAGTCCTTCTCTTTTTTAAAGCAGTACACTCAGCTTTAAGAATGTGTCCTCTGAAGATCTCAAAACATTTGTTTCACATTATGGTCACTGCTGTGAAGTCTGCAGTGACAGGCTCAGATCCTACAAACCACGTTTCTCCTTTTCTGCTGGAGAAAGTCCACCAGCTAACAACAGTGGGGAGACAAAAGAGATCTGAGGTGATCTGAATCCTTCCCTGTGACACATGCAAACTGTGAGGTGTGGTTGGATATGGCTGCTAGAAAATGAATATGCTGAGCAATTACAAACTTGCTGTTTGTCTCAGGAAAAGAGAATGGGGAAATCAGTAGATCTCACTGAGTTGTACTGATCAAGCCAGAAATGATGCCTCTTCAGAAACCTGATGGAAATGCCAACACACGGGCCACCAGTAGGTGCTCTATGGTTTTTGGAGAGAGCTGAAAGGGCTCACCAGATGTTCTGTACAGAATGTACTTTGTCTATAGGCATGGTGCAGATTCTCACAGCTTGTCTGCTTTAAAAAGACTTCACAAAAAACCCAAGTCCTATAAAATGCTCCCATTTACACCCTGTGTGCACACCAGCAGCTCATGCACTGACAGTGGGCATTGAGAACACTGTCAGTTAATTGGTTTGCAGGCACTCTGCAAGCAATCCCTGATGCTGTCACATACAAAGTGTGACCCACCTCGATGGTGTCCACCTTTGTCTGTATCTTTTTCCATGAAAAATTGCATTCCAGCACCTAACAAGCAATTTTGCTATTATTTACACAAGTTTGTCCAAATTCACCTAAAGTGAAAGGTATAAACTACATAGACATACTGTAAACAAAATTAGATTGAAAAGGTGAAAAAATGCCACCAATAAACAGCAAATAATGCAATGCATAGAAAAATAAAAATATCTGCAGAAGAGTGGGTGGCTCTGGAGGGGGTGAATGCTCCATGTGCACTCTGTATCCTTCTCTTTTACAAGTGAACTTGCCACGAAAGGAGCTGGCAAACCTTTTGCCTAAAGGAAAACCATAACTATTGGCATCTGCCACAGGAACTGATGAGCATTTACTGAAATGCAAACCACAACTTCAGACACCCTTAAGTCCCACACAAAAGATCACCAGTGCCTCTCAGGTTCAGCTGGTCTCCAGCGTGCTGCTACACCTCATAACAGGAGGTTTGTTATGTAAAAAGTCAGCCAAGTGACAAAAGAACCAATATCAACACACATAATGCAACCAAACCAAGTGACCTTGGGTCATCTTGCTCACAGCAGCACGGCTCTCCATCCCTGCAGGAATCAGGATGCTCTCAGGCTGACTGGGCACTGACTCTTGTCTCACTTGGACTCCAGGGGTACAACTGGAGCAAGCTCTAAGTCCCATCAGAGAAGGAGGGGGAAGGAAATGCTACAGCCTTGAAAGGGAATACTTACAAAAGGGAAAGGACGTCAAGGAAGTTATAAATAAATGTTTAAAATGGGTATTCTGGCCAACTGGAGGATTGAACCAACCCATTTTTGTACAGTGAGCTGTGTGAAGCTGGTGACTTCAAGACTCAGAGGATCTATTTTAAGGATTTATACTGCAGGTTGCACAGCATTTTCCTTTATCATAGTGTCTTTGACTCTGCAATATAAAACCAGATTATATACACAAATAGGCTGACTCACACTGCTCATCTTATATGAAAAAGTCTTAGGTAGTTTTGAATTTAAGTTTAACAACTTAATAAAAACACATGAAGTCAATCATGCTCTCTGACTGGGACATCCATGAAAGTGAATTCTGAATGTGTGGGGCACTCAGGCACCCCAGAAACCCAGCAGACCTCAGGAGGTCTCCACGCCAGACCCCTGCTCAAACTGACCAACCTGGGGCTGGATTATGAGGTTATGCAACAGCTAACTTGGGTTGAAAATACTTATGAATAATTTTGGGGTGAGGAGGAAGAAAAGGCTCACAGATACCCTGTGGGGAAGCCCCTCCCCAGCTGCAGCCTCATCACCACCCTGTGCCTGGGAATCTCTGCCTCACTGGCCACAGGATTCCCCTGGCTCTGCGCTCCCCATCCCACAGGGAGCAGCTGCCCCTCCTTGCACCCTCTGACATCAAATACTGAAACTGGAATAAATTGAATAGACTTCTTTAAGCCAAGGCTGTCACTCTGTGTGGTGAAAATAAAAACTAAATAGCACTCTAGAATTTTAGAATTAATAGGAATGTTGAAAAGATGACAGCATAACTATGGTAAGTAATCAATTTAGCTTCCCCGAACCTGTATGCAAATGCAGTAACAAGGTCTATTGTTTCAGTATAAGTGAAAGAACGGCTTTAAAACTGGTTTAAAAGATATTGTAAAAAAAGGTACTAGATCATATAAAGTAATTTAAATAATGGAAATAACTTCAAGCTACTTGAGTTTCCTTTATCAACTCTATCAAGACAATGGATGCTGTGATGCAGATCTACTTCTCTACTTACTGACCCAAATTAGTAATTTATCTATAGGTAATGAAATAAACCTTTATTTTGCAGGTTGTGTTGGTTACATTGCCACATCAGTAAAAAGCAGGTAGATATGTTCAAGGTATTCTGGGGCAAGGTATCTACTCTACCTATAAATGGTATTCATGAATCAAAAAAAAAAAAAAAGAAAACTGGAAAGTATAGTTCTTTTTTAGAAACATATTTCAATTATTGAACAAATATCATGCTCAGAGAAAAACAGTTGCCCTTCTATAACAGATAGTTTTAATGAGTCTATTTCCATAAAAATGCTTGATTTTCAGCTTCAAACCACTCCAGTGCCCTCCTTCAACTCCCTTGCTAGGCATCTGATTAAAAAACAAGTATCATGAAAAATATTCACAATTTTATTCATTTGAGTCTCATTCCAGGACTCTTCTCTGATATCACTCTTAGCTGCTTCCCATGAAATGCTCTAGGGGGGCCATTGCTGATAAACACACACATGCACACACCTCCCAACCACACTCCATTTCAAAAACATGGATTGATTTATGGATTGAGATATGATCTAAAATCACTTACAAAATCTGCTACTTTCTATTGCAATGAGAGTAAACCGAGTCACCTTCACAACAGAGATTATTACTTGCCACTTCTACAAGAGATGGAGGTTCCATTTCTCTACTCCCTGACTTTCAAATTAGCCATTCACAGCTCCACAGAGGTAAAAACACCCAGCCCTACACTCTCACCAAAAACTGCTGCACCCCTGCAGAGCAGGAGCTCCTAGAGTGTGAGCAGAGCAGCCAGCCCCTCCACAGCCTCTCTTGCAGGAAGGCTGCTGCATCAGACTGCATTTAAAAAACAAACAGAAAAAGCATCAGGACTCATTTCACTGAAATCCCTTGGCTGTCTTTCCCCTTCAACTATTTGGGGGTTGTATCTTTGTAAGAAGAGCTCCTTGAAGGCCAACCTGCTGCACTCCCTTTTTAGGAGGGAGGGCGAGGGAGATCCTTCTCTGGAGATCTGTGGTGGTCTAAAATCCTATTTAAACTCTGGGAAACAAAACGAGGCTCTGGGACAGATCCCCAGCACACACATATCCTTCTAATACAGACCAGCTGCTGTGTCACCTCTGCATAGTCTAAACCTGGACATCTTCCCTGTTTTGGTGGTGCTTTCCATAACAGTAGCTTAAACCCAACTCTTACTATTGGCAGAATTTCAAATCCCTTCACACTACATTTGCCTGAGTATAAACAGCACTGAACCATGCAGTGAAGATATAGCCCAAATTTCAAGCTATTCCAGAAGAGCCTCCAATGAACAGCTGACCAGGAATGGAGCAGCATTATGATACTCCTTTAATTCTTCAAGAAAAAAAGAAAAAAGGCAGTGTTTTTTCTCAGTCATTACTGTGGTCACTACATGTACTACTGTATTTCAAGACTAACATTGCTCTGATTTACAGGCAATAAAGAAGGGAACAAAAAGGCAGTGGCTCTGCCAGGCTTGCTCTTGGTCTGGTTTGGTTTCTTTTTGGAAATGTGCAGTTGCTCTCAGGGCACTGAACTGCCCATTTCTGCTGAAGATGTCTCTTCAGGAAAAAACACAGTGGTTTTAGTTCTCTTCTCTCAGCAGAGATCATCCTGAAAGCTGCATTGAAGGAAAAAAACAAAAGCACATCTGATGTAATGTGTCTGACTGCTGAGAAGGAAACCCCCCACAAGCTCAAAACAAAGCCTCCAGCAAAGATTTCTGTGTGCCCTGTGGCACACACAGCCATCAGCAATCTGTAACTTTTAAAAAAGTGCTAAGAGAAGGCTTCGGATAAAATGCATTTTTCTGTAAAATAGGATATTTGATTTGCTTGGGAAAAAAAAAGCTACTCCTTTCGTTTATAAATTAAGATATGACGAGGTTCCTGTTCCAATCTTCTGCTAAAGAGTAATTTTTGTACATTCCATCTTATTCCCCAGTTCCCAAATGCAATTGTGCAAAAGCTTAACCTGAAGCATTGCACTGAAGTCCATGGCATCACCCACTTGCTTAGTGCCAAACATGACCAGTTTAAATTCCAGCTGCAGCAGAACACAGACCATCTAAAATCCAGGGTTTAATTCTTCAGATTTGATGAAACTGTGACCAATGCTCTGCAGGGCAAGGGGACTGTTGAGGTTGTTCTAATGCTCTTGGAGATACAAAATCAGCAGAGCAGGGAAAGGAGCCCAGGATTTGTAGTTCCTCTTTGTTCAAACAGAGTCTTTAATTTCTCAGCCCCATATACTAATGGGGCTGAGAAATTTGTTTAGTAGAATTAGTAGAAATACTAATTTGTTAAGCTGTTTCAGTCCTAATGAGGACATTTGAATACTAATCTTACTTTAGATCTTTGCTGAAGCTGCTTGAATTAAGGTTGGCATGACACCACACCCTGCAGCCTCTGTGTACAACCCGTACAAAGCTACAGAAAAAAAGAAAAAAGGCAGTGGAGGCAATGAACAGCAATCATTTCTAGGAAGATGATGGGAAGGAATCATTGGATCATCTTCCTGGAGCTCCTAGAGCCTCACACTTCCTTCCTAGAATAAGGATTTGTCTTTTCTAAATAATAAAGCCTGGGCCTAGGAGGCAGTGGGCAAAGAGTGTTAAGTAGAACACTTTCACTATCAATGATATTATTACTCAATACAATGATATATCACAGCAACAGTGTACAATAAGGCTTTAAATATACAAATATAAAAGAACTTATGCTATAGATGAGGTCAACATTCCTAAGCAAGCAAAGATTTTGAGAATTTAATTTATAGCCATTTCAAAAATACTGTTTTCCAATATGCAGACCAAAACTTTCAACTTAGCATTGCATTTTAGCACAAATGCTTGGTAAAACTAACTGCATACCAGAAACTCTTATTCCTTTTTTATCAATTGAAAAATCAATTGTTTGCTGTGGAAAAAACATGACCAAGGAACACATTTAAATTCCTAAGGGAAAAAAAAAGTGCAGAGACTTTATTTTCACAGAAAAACATGGACAAATGGGCTATTTCTTGCAAAGATTTATAGATCAGCTAGAGACTGTTGTCACATCAGACCTAAAAGCAATTTTAGCACACTTAAAAGACTCAAGAATGCTTTTGTTTGAGCACAGAACTTTTCTAAACATAATGCAGCTCTGCTAGCAGCGACCAGCCCTCAAGTGGAAGCCCTTGGAGAGGTATTACCCTGAAAGCCATTTATCTTTTACTTCAATTTGCAAGCAAACACCAACACAGAGAGCCATTAGAGAACAAGTGCTCTCTGGATGCTGAAAATCAATGGAAGAAAATTAAAAATCAACAAAGCTCTCACATACAGCCTCTTAAATGAAATGGCCTGTGATCCAGTCAATCCCAGTTAAGAGGAGAGTAAAATAAAATCTTAATCAAGGATGAGCTGTAGTGACACTTCTTATCATATTTACAGTGTATATGATGTACCTTCAACTATAATCTGTGTTGTAAGAATATAATCTGGTAATAAAGAAACTCATAGTGCACAGAACAATTAGGAAACGATTTTCAATGATCCAGTTTTAACACCAGACTAAAGGTTGATGCTTCAAGAAGGTTGTTGACAAATGAAGTGGCACGCGCAAACATAGCAGAAGTTTAGTACAATATTTTGATAAATGCCCCTTCACTTACATCCTTAAGAGTAAACTCAGCTAATTTAAATCCCACCAGACTTAAGTTAGATCCTGTAGCAGCACTGGGAGCAACACACTGCCTGTGACGCTCTTCCATGTTGCTCGCAGCCATGGAGAAATCAAAGAAATAAAGAAGTAAAAATATTCAAAAGATTTGTTTATGCTGTTTTACCTACTCATCACTGTCACCCATGAATGAGTCACACCACTGCTCCTGAAAACACGATCAGGTATCTGTATAAAGATGGCAAAAGGATTCAATGTCATGTGAATGAAATTCTCTGCTCATTCACATTAAACATGCAATAAACACGCAACAGCATGAGGTTTGCCAACAAAATAGAAGATCATTCAGCAAGGCAATTATGAGCCATCCTAATGTGAAAATTTCCATAGGATGTAATAGGTACAGCACAACCAAGTAATTTTGTCCTACATGTACTGAAATAAACTTTACTGGTTGAATTCATTTTCTCTATTATTTCTGAATAAGCAGAAGGTCAGTGTTTCTACTTTTGGTGATAATTCCTCAACAAGGCAAGCAGAGAGACGATAAAAGGATTTCTTAGATCCTCTCTAATTTCCATTACAAATACGACTTCTGTGAGGAAAAAGGAATTCTGAGGTAAAAAATAAACAGAAATTAGAGACCTTATACCCTAGGCATGTATCCCCATTCAGCAAATGGAACCTGTTCAGCAAATAGAACCAGTAATTCAGCAAATAGAACCAGTAATTCTAAATTAATGCAAAGGATAGGGTAGGAAACTAAACACAACATCCCAGGTGGGTGTGCAAGGTTGGGTAAGGTTTGGTTGGTGTACAGTTGTACAGGGTGCATAAGGTGAAGAGATGAAGCTGTTAATTGCTCCAGAATATCAACAGTCTGAGCCTTTGATATGGCTTCTCTGTTAATTTATGTATCATGGTCCCAGCTGAGGCTCTTTGAGTGAATCATCCACAGTTTGATGTTGTGGGACCGCCCTGTGCTTCCAACTTCAGCCAGACAAATCCGGGTGGAACACGATTTCTCTTTCCCTGTTCTTCCAGAGAAGAATCAGTGCTTCAGGCTCTTCTGTGAAACTCCTTTTGCTCAGCATAATGGAGCTACAGATCCAACCAAAGCACATAACTCCTCCACAGACTTGACTGTCCCCCCTTTTCTTGGGGCTGTTTCCATCAGCAGCAGATCAAGTCCCTCCTCTTTGCCTAGGACTGGTGATGAAATTGCCTGACCTTCTAGAAACACACGGACTTTGAAAACCTTTCATCTTTATCTTGTACAAGGACTATTTTTCAAAGGCTTTGCAAGCTGTTGAGAGCAAAAAAGCCTTTAATGGTTACCTCCTCTTCCTTGTTTACTAGTGTGAGGGTGCTAAAATTGTGGGCATCATTGATGTTTTCTATCAGAAAATACAAACTTTAAAGTACCCAAATGGCTGCCTATCTTATAATCATGAAGACAGGTGGAATGGCATAGCTGAATACAAACATAACAAATGTAGGACTGCATAAATCTGCAGAACTGACATTGCAAGAAAATTGTTTGGCAGTCAAAGTTTTCAAAAATTATAAAAATGAAAATTCTTCTTTTGCAATTTATTCTTCCAGAATAAAGACAGTTTCTACAGGTGAATAACTCAAGAAGTCTTACATGACAGATTTAGTAATTTTTAATAGGTAAGGGAATAGAAGCTAAAATACAAACTGTACTTTAACTTTCTGTTTTCACTTCTGAGGTTAAAATTTCAAGACAGTTGGGTGACAGAGACAATATCTCAGGACATCCTTCTTTATTGTAAAGCTCGGGGAAAATTTTAAGAAATCACAGTAGATTTTCTCTGATTATAAAAGGCAAAGGTAAAATGGAACTTGCCAAAACCTTGACTTTGTTGCTTGCTCTTCCCTAGCAAGGCTCATTTGATTGCAAATGACTCATCAGATGTTGTTTTAACACCTCTTGAGATGCACAGAGTTGGTGTCTATGATCCCTTGAAGACAAGAACATATTTTTCAAGGCTCTAGGCTGCCAGCCACACTGCAGTGAAACATATGCTGTCCTGTTACTTCAGATAACAAACAGCTCCTCTTTTGTTCAGTGATTCAGCCACAGAAATAAATTGTTTTGTCTCCTGAGACTTTTGAAATGAGTGAGGTCTCTGCAAACAGGCATCAACTGCATTGTGTTTGCTGGGTAATATACTTCTAACACAAGGCTAGATTATTCCAACCAAGGTATGATAATTCAGATGGCTTTTGTGAGCAGCAGCTGAGGTAATCAATTGTGACTCTGCTATTCCCAACAGCAATCCTTATGGAAAGACTATAAATATTTCATACTCACCATTACCTGTGATGAACAAACATTGACAATCTACTGTATTCTGAAATGGTCAATAAGTAACCTCATTCCCATGAGAGAACTCCATTTAGGAAGAGATTTTTAGACTGAGGAAATAGATCCAAGACTACAAGGAGGTCTGTTAACTCTGTTTTAGAAACTTGGAGTGCTGACATCAGCCACCAGCTCAACCCCTTGTGGCACTGCTGCTCATCCTCTCATTCCCTAGGCATAAAGAGTATTTTATCCAGACTATGGGCTCTTCACACAGGACTAGTCTCACCACAGTTACTTATTTGGAAGCCCCCCATCACCATGGTGCACTCAATCCCCTCATGCAGATCATTAACATCTTTATCAGGGATCTGGATGGGGGATCACAGAATGCCAGGCTGGAAGGGACCTCTAGAATCATCTGGTCCAATCAGTCTTGGCAGAAGAGTGCACTTGCAGTAAGTTCACAGATGACACCAGGCTGGGCAGGAATGCTGATCTGCTGGAGGGCAGGAAGCCTCTGCAGAGGGATCTGGACAGGCTGCACTGATGGGCCAAGGTCAACTCTGTGAGGTTCAACAAGGCAACCATGCCAGATCCTGCCCTCGTGACCCTTTCATGGGGGTCACGTCCCTGGCACTTAGGGACATGGGTTAGTGGTGGCACTGGCAGCATCAACCTTACAGCTGGCCTTGATAACCTTAAAGGTTTTTCCCAATATAAACAATTCTGTGATTTCCCCCAGTGTGAACTGGGGATTCGTACCCTGGAGCTTTAGAAAGAGAAGGAGTTTACACAGAAGTTTGAACAAAATAATGCCAGGTCTTTTCTTTATCCAAAGGAAAAAGATAAGACATGCTGAAAGCAGAGCACCAGGTGATTCTTGACCAAAACTGCATCTGCTGTGCAATTTCCCATCTGAGATATGCCTCCCTCAGCTTTCAGTGCTGCAGTGATCAGTGGTGTCTATGCAAGGCTGCCCAGCCACACAGTCTGAGCTGAATGCTGCTCCTGCTCCTGAGGTGAGGGTGCCACAAAAAGCCCCTCCAGGTCAATCTGCAACTGGAAGGGTTGGAGGACAAAAGAGAATTGGAATGGAAATAAACAGGAATGGAAAGACAGAGGAAGAGACACTAGGGAAACACATTTCTGGAGCTTTCACAAAAGCAAAGTGGGGAGAGACATGCCACTTCCACCTGCCCACTGCTCCCAGAAGCTGACTAGAGTCACAAGGAATAAAAGCAAATCAGGTCACACTGATGCCAGACCTCCCCAGGTTGCTGTTCCAGTTCTTGCTATCTGAAAAATCAATACTCAAAACACATGGAAGGCCAGATTGAGGCACTGTGTACTGCTAAACAACAACTCTAGATGACAGGTCATCAGACTGGAGTACCTCTGATTACCATATACTACTACAGAGCTGGGCAAGCCTAAATTGAAGGTTTCCTCCTGATCTTTACAATTCTTTAAGAAATGAAAATAAGCTGGAAACTTCAAGAGGGAAGTACAATAGCACCTTAGTGTGCAACAGTCAACATATACTTACTGGATTAACAAGTAAACTGAAAATTCACTGTGCATTCTTACATTATTCTTGATTCTTCTAAGATCGAATGAAAACCTACAACCTTGAGAACAGACCTTTTTTGGAGATTCCTGGTAAAAGCCACAGTAGATGTCACTGCCAGTTTACAGCTGTGATGATCTCTGTGGTAATTTTGTGAGCTGAAGCTGCAGGAAGGCTGTAAGGGGACTCTGGCATTCTGTCACAACATCATTTGCTGATTTTTAAATAAACTTACTTGCTCTCATGAACACTTAAGAGTGTTAGACTCCTTTTTTCCTGGGTGATATTTCTGAACCTTACATTTCTGAACATGGCTTAAATGCTGTGGCAGGTGACAGAGCAGAGTGTCCAACCTCAAACACTGCTAAGATGCAACAGTTTTAGTCAGAGAGCAGACAAGAGAGACACTAAAAAACCACCACAAACAAAACACAGTGTGCTGTCAAAATGTTCAAAAGAGATAAATAACTGGCAATTACCTAAATCATGGACCATGAACACAACATAGAAAACCAGAGCAGTGCCACCTGTAGACTGTGAGCATCAGCCTAATGAATTTGCCTCTTAAGATCTTAGTTTAAAAAAAAGTGCCACCTGTAGACTGTGAGCATCAGCCTAATGATTTTGCCTCTTAAGATCATAGTGTAAAAAATGGGGGAAGAGGATAATGCCCTTACTAATGTATAAAAAAAAAATAAATTGAAAAATACACAAGTAAAGCAGTATCCCTTATGGCTTGGAGGTAAACTCAGAGTTATAAATATTATGTAAGCCAAAAATTTACCAGCTATCAGAGTAAAAAAATGTGTAAAGTTCTGGCACTTACCAGGCTATTAAAATGTCAGGGCACTTTCAGAAAAAAAATAAATTTTGGCCAGAAAATGCTGAAGTAGCAAAGGCAGTGTTTACAATGCATGCTTTAATTCTGATTAGTCTCCCAAGCCAAATGCTAATTTTAATTAGGAGGATTTATTATTTTTATAAGTAAACCTTGATATAATTTTAAAGCACTCCATTTAAAAGGGTGACAACTTAAACAAAATATTCCACTTTATCTCATTGGTTTTCCTTATCCTAGCTCCATTAACATTTTTCCAAGCATTTTATTTTAATTTAGAAGTCAAGATATATTTTTTTTTCAGAACCTTTCAAAGTACTGGTAAAAATTTTGGATCTTATTCTAATATGGCCACGTGGTAACAATACTTTACATGGTAAAAGGTTTATAGAAGATAAGTGTTAATAAAAATTGAATTCTGTGAACTCTGAAGAAACACAGGGGCAATGTTTTCCAACCAAGTATCTAGAATTAAGGTGTGAATTCAACTCTCTTCTCCATTTCCGAGTATAACTTTTTAAAGATATAGTTCAAATTGCCTCAAACACTTTCAAAAAACTTTAAAACTTTCATTATCTTCACAGAATAGCTTTCTACAAAGTTGAGAAATTTGGCTCAGAAGTCACATCTTTAGTCTTAGAGATATTTTATCTTAGATAACAGAGAGATGAATATTTTATCAAATTATGTGTATTCACTTCTTTAATCTTAAAAATAAACCAACACAAAGTGTAAAAATCTACTTGATCCCTTTTAAAGCTAATTATGAGCTTACCATTGAAAATAATTCCTAAATTCAAGTCTTTGATTGTGGAAATAATAACCTTTCTGATTTTTTTTTTTGGTCATCAAAATATACTTTCATATATTTGACTACTGATATTTATGGTATTGATAGACCTTCCACAAGCCCAAACTCCCCTGTAAACTGGTAATAATGCATATTATTTAATTAATCTAGTATTTTGTTGTGATGGAAAAGACTAGGTGTCAAGACTTGTCTTCAAGCTGAGAGACTGACTTAGATGTGTTGCATATTATTAAGTTTCTCTAATTCCTTTCCCATGCAAGTAATTTACATCTTTCTGTTTCCACATCTGTAAAAGGGAAATCTTATAACCTCTCCAGAATTCCCAAAGTTATTAACCAGAGATGTCAAGTCATCCACATGCACATAAAATTCTGAGATCTTATGGCAGACTACAGTGCACAAGTGGTTTTAATACGGTCTTGTAATATACCAGGCAATACATTAGTACCTCCTGAATGGAATTTTAGTTCAGAATGGACACTTTTATAGACTTTGTCAGCCTAAGTCAAGTGAAAAGTTACAGCTGGACCTCAGAATATACAGCAAGTGAGAGTTTCTGAGGAGCTTTTGCTTTACAATCCCAAAGCCCAGCGCAAACCCTACATCCCTGAGAGTAACACAGCAAATATGTAAAAAGAATAACTCAGCCCCAGACCTCCTGCTCCTGTGCCACAGCACTTCACAGAGCAGAGAAGCATTTCTGAAATCCTCAGGAGCAGCAAGCAAGAGAACCATTGCCTTTGCTGGAGCCCAAAGAAAGACCAAAGGATGAGACACTGTTATTGTCATGGATAGACTGGAACCTTTAGCCAAACCCCACTGATTTATGCCTGCCAGCACTGCCTCCCAAACAACCTGTAAAAGAATTTAAACATAGAATGATGCAATCCGTAAAAAATTAGTTCATGGGTATGGCTGAATGAAAAAATCAGGACATATATTAGCACTAAAAACTACTCTAGTGCACATAATATCTTAAATTGATATGAGATGTTAGATTATTCCCATGGATCCCAGGCTGATTCCTGCAGTCATAGCTACACTGAAAGCACAGCTTTTATGCAACTTGACTCGTCCATTTTTAGCACCAACACCCTCAGTCCCTCAATTCTACCTCAACACTTCCATCCCAGACCCTCCCTGCACAGCCTTGTGCCATCTAGAAAAGAATGAGAGATCTTAGCCAAATCTGAAAGCCATTTCAAGATCCAGACTGCTAATTTTGTTTAGAGGACTGAGAATAAAACAATATATCTGTAAATTGTAGATCCAGCAACTGCAGCAAAAATTAATCCTGTTTTATTTGGAGCAAAAAGCTGATGTTTCTCATTTCAGGAAGAATAGAAGTATTACCATCATATTCAAATTATTACCTATGTACTGAACCAGCCATAACTGATAAGTCCTAAAGAACCTTAAAAATATAGGAACATATTTATAACAAATATTTTCAGCATGCTGAAAATCTTAAATTGCTGTTGAATACTGCAGGGGTCTGACACAAAAAATTCCTGATAAATGTGCATTCTTCTTGAAATGGGTTAATAAAAATACCTGGCACTTATTTAGAGATTGATCATAGGTGATCTAGAGACTTCAGTATTATGGTCTTAAGTTTATAAACAGGGAAACTAAGCCAGACTGATTCTGTATTTTTGCAAAACCTTACCTTGCAATCTGATCTCAAGGCAGTCATGTCCCAGTGGTTTTGCACCAGGCAAATGCCATTACAAGGTATGAGGCAATAGGAAGTCAGGCTTCAGGGAGGCTCAGGCTTGCCCAAGGTCACAGAAACTGATGTCAGGTCTCCTGGCTAACAGCTCCCTGGCTGAATCATCCCACCACCACTGCCGAAGAGATTCGTTTTATGAATGATAGTTAAGGGTGTGTCAGCAGATTTATTATTATCATCCCAAAAATATTGTGATTTTTGAATAAAAATATAGACCATTAGCTACATTCTTCTAAATGATATTTTTCTTTAGTAATTGTAACCACGAAAGAAAAAGAAAAGCTTTAATTTGGCCCACAATCTATGTGTGAGGTAATTACGAAGAAGTAATGCTCAGAAATGGGAGAAAGAAAAGTAGAAAGAGGTTTGGAAAGAGATTAGGAAATGGTTAGGAAGAGGTGATGAAAGGTTACAAAAAAAAAAAATTCAATAAAAGGTGGAGAAAGAAAGAAAGAAATACCTCCTAGTCACAAACTTAAGCTTGCAGAAGATCCCTCCTCCAAACCAAACAGGCAATATTAAGTAGAATCCACCATTCACTTCATAGCAATCTTCTGCTATGAAGGAATGGCAGCAACCTAGTGCATTACTCCCACAGATGGAAAAAATCTGTCTCTAGCACAAGCCCTGAAAAGAGAGAGACATCAAGAAGGCTTTAGAGGTGGCTTAGTTGAATGTGAGATTCCAGTTTCCAGAAGGAAGACTCTTAATCTGACAGGAACACATAGTGTGAAAAAAAACAACCCAAAATTAAAATCCCGTTTTATCTTTGCATTAGTTTTTGCTGACTGTGCTCAAACACCTGGGTGCAGGCTGCTTTAGAACATATTTGCTACACAGGTCCTGCTTTTTCAGTAAATGTTTGCTGCTGCTGCTGCTGGGGCTATTGGGAGTCAGGGATCATTTCAGAATTAGAAAGAGGTAAGCAAGCAGTTACATTCATCCCTTCTAGTAAACACCACAAAGAGAATAAACAAAGTCACTGCAATATTTAATTTCCACAATGGCTTAGAAGCCCTGCTTGTGCCATGACAGACAAATTGCAGGAGTTGGCTGCTTTAACACCAGTTTTACTCCTGGCAGACCAGGGGGCAGCAGCCCCAGGGGTTCTCAGGGGGGTGAGCACACTGCCAGCCCCGCAAACTGGCCATGGCCACCATTTAAACCCTGCTCATTTTCATTGAGCTTCCACGCCAGCTCCAGGGAAAAAACCCTGCTGCATCTCTGCTGCTGAGAGAGCCAGAGAGGCTGTGTGGTCAGCACAAGGGAAGCTGAGTAGTGGGGTGAGGAGAAGCAGGATTTGACACACCAGTGGAGTGGACAGTGCTAGCACAGCGTGAAGTGTGGAAGCTGGGATTAATCCACCCTTCTATCACTGGGAATGAGAAGGAAACACACAGCTCTCCAGGAGAAGCAGATCCATCAGCAAGCAAGATGAGTGTGCTTCAAACACACTACACCATTATTTTCTTGGGGCTGTCTGGATGATACACCTACTCTACACTGTCCTTGCAGACCCCCTGAATGGCACTCATCTCTTGTCAAATACAGTTTAGCCTTTTCATACAATCTCCTGAACATGGACCTACTTGTTCCTGCCCTTAGATCTGAGTTTAAATGAAAGAGTTCCAAATTTCTTCCCTTCTGTAACATGATACAGCCACTTGGTATGTTGTGATGTTCAGTCAATAATTAGACAAAAGTCATCTCAACATACAGGATAATTGCAATTGATATGAATAATCTGTATCAGTCATAGAAAACCCCCATCTTACCTATTCAACTGAAACCTGACTCTGTTCTATGGACTTGCCTTTACCCATTTCATCCAAGCAGATTTGGCAACCAACTAAATACTTATTGAGTACTGTAAGAGGCTCGTTACCAGTCCTTTACCATTTCCTCTTTTCAGTTATCTTTTCTCTCTTTTCTCCTGTTTCAGCACCACTAATGCAGCACATCTTTCATTCTTGTTTTACCCGTGACAGAATTCATACAGATTGAGATTCACTCTTCATATGGACACCTTCTCCTTTGGACACTATCCCACATATTATAATTTGCCTTCTTGTTATATTTAATTCTGCAAGTTCCATATTGCATCAGATAATCTTCCAGGATGATATTTGCCTGGAAATGTATAGCCTTGAACAAAAAGATGTGCATGATCCTTGTAACTATTGATTAGAAGACTGCTGTAACTTTTGCTAGGACACAAGAAATTCTCTGCCATGCTGGAGAAAAGCCTCATTCAGGTCTCACTCAGGTCTAGAGATCTACTGCAGACATTTATGGTTGATTATTTGAGTTTGCTTTTTCCCTTGGTTGTTACCTCAAGCAGAGAAGGATTTCAGAAGTACTTTCAGGTCAGTGAGCACACGGGCAGGCTGGGCAAGGGAAACACACCACTTGTCTGGTGTCCTGCAGCAAATCCACACAGCCCCACCCCATCTGTATTTTTCACTAGCATACGGCTTAAATTTAGAATTGGGTCTAAGAATCTACACTTTAAAATAATGAGCTTTGAAATAACAACTTGGTTTAAATTTTGCAAAATTACCCTTATTTTTAGACACAGCAAAACAAAATCCCAGATCTTCAACCCCACTGGCACAGAATATTGTGCATTCCCATTCCCTCTGACCAGCCACCCCCTCCCCCAGGTGCTGGGGGCAGCTCCAGACCTGCTTTCTCCTGCATGCTCTTGATTGACTGTGCCTATTTCTCTGAGCAATGACCCCTGATCATCATAATAGCAAATAAAACCTTGCTGAAAATACGGTGCTCGAGATCCCTCTCTTTCCAGAATTACTGGGAGGAAAATAGATGTCTCTCAAGTGCAGAGTCATATGCACAATGGTCTCTTAACAGCTGCTTGGAGGTCTTTTCCATTTTCACATAAATCTTTTTTATGTTGTACTCCCACCAGCTAGTCATTTTATTTTTGGCTTCACTACAGTAAACTTAATTTAACATTACGTCTTTTTGGTAGTTGTTGGTCTGCTTTTATGACTAATGAGTTTTAGACAGGACATTCATAAAAACAGAACAAAAGCATCTATAATGAGCATACCGTAAAGACAGGCCTATTTTCCCTCAGAATAATTGTATGCCTGAGCAGAAAAGAATGCAAAAGTTGCACATTAGGCTACAAAATCGCAGTGGAAGGTCAGTCTCAAAAACTTCAATTGAGATCTCTAAGTATCAAATGAATTCTAGGATAGAATAATAACAAAGAATGTCTGTTCAAGCATGCAGTCATTTAGCTCACACATCCTCTGCCTTATGAACAATTATCTTACACAGTGTGGGAAATCTACCTGCTGGTCATGGCAATCTACTGTTCATTTGTATGGTTAGTCAGGTTTGTTGGCTTGGCTGGTTTTTGTGGGTTGTTTTCCTTCTTTTTTTTAATGTCAAGTGCAGCCTTTAATGGCAGTGTACTTCAGGTGCTAAACTGTGGAATAGTTAATTGTTCCAAGAGAGTACAATTTGTCCAAGAGAGACAAAAAATTTCAGAGGCAGCTTCAACTTGCATGGTTCAATGCTTTAGCAGACACACATTCAAAGATGTATTCAAAGACAAACTTGTCATGATCACCATGAGCTGGACATTCCTTCTAACTCTGCTCATACAAGAACAGGATGGAGAAATGCACAGAAAGAGTTTTGCTGGAAACAAAACTAAATTAAACCTTTTCTGTCACACTACATAGGAAAATGCATTCATGATCTGCTGTTTAGGAGAGAGGGTACTCTCAAATAGAACAGTAACACTGCTCCCACCTTCCACTTATTGAAAGGGTTACGAGGAGTTAGACTATGACAATGACATAGGAGTGTTACATTTTTTTATGCAGCCCTGTTTACATACAAAGTGTGAAAAAGCCCTGTTTTCTCACCATAGCAGAAATCAGTCCATCTGGAAAGTTATGGCTCCTACACTCCATTTAGCCAGTAAATACCTCAAATACTTCTCTAATAGCCAGATCCCAAGCCATTGTTTCATCCACAGCTTTAATTTTCAACAGTTCCACTCTGTTTCTCAAAGCTTTACGCTATTTTTTCCACACATACATAGTCACACTCCATCACACAGCATCCATCAACTCCTCCCCATGTATGCCATGGGTTTGTGGTACTGGATGATCCTCTGCTGTGGACTGTGACTCCAGCTAACAGCTCAGTGAAAGCTCTGACTGTTTGAGTTCCACTTGCATTTAGCAGCTTCCTGGTTGTCAACGAGGCAACTGCTCATCTGTTGTGTGTGAATAAAATCTGGGATTTCTGCCCAGGACTGCCTCTCACAGCAATTTACCAACTAGCAAACTATGGGCGGGGGGAAAAATTGTCAATTATTGGGCATATTTCTGGTAGTATCTGGAATATCTGAAGACAAACTGAACAGTCATGGAGTTAAGCCTTAAGCAAAATGATGCAGTCAGGTCACATTAGTGCTCTGATGGTGCAGCACTGGAATAAAACTGAATGATGACACTGCTTATAAGGCAAGAACACATCATGGCACAGATCTCAACACACAGACTGCTATTCTGTAATTTCACAAGGAAATGTTCCTGGAGTAACTGCTCACCTCATTGAAAGGAATATCCCTTAGATGACTACCAGTAAAGTGTAAGATAATTCTGCTCTCTGTATTTGCAGATGTTCTGGCATGGCCTCTAAGGAACCTGACACTTGAGTAGAATAATTCCTTACAAGTAAATGTAGTCATATTGCATTTTGACTAATTCCACAACCAATTGTTCTGCTCTGAAAGACAAATGTCAAAATGATGCATTTACCTGTAAGTGCTTACAAACATTACTCAAGACGATTGCATCTTGGAAAATGCTTTTATAGCTCTGGCAAATCCTCTTTTGCAAAGTGTAATTCACACTATTTAAATTATCAGGAGTTAAAATAGCATATATACCCCATATCCTCATTACTATCTTAAGTGTTCTGCCTTGTTTGGCAAGCAAGAATACATGTTTGTCACCTCGCCTTTCAGTTTGGAAAAACATGCAGCTATTGGTTATTGTGACAGCTGGGAAATCTAAGTGTTCAACCCACTTAACTAATAAATTAGTGTATGCACAATCAACATTTATTTTCTCTTAATACCAAAAGCCTGAATATAAACTGCTTAGCTGTCTGTTTTCAAAAGCATATAAATGGAAGGATGGATGCACCAATTGCATTAGCATCAATTAAAATTAAAATATGCACTGAATGTGAGGAAAAAAAAATCAGTGTGTTCATTCAATCCCTCCCCAGCAACACTACATAAAATCAAATATGCAATTTCTACATCCAACAGCATATATGTCCCAAAAAATGTTAAATATTTTATTGATAATTTTGCTCAGTGAAACTAAACTCTGCTAACTTTTTTCTTCTGTAGAAAGAATTTATTTTGTTCACCTCATTCCAGATTGACACTATGGAAGCCTTAATCCTACACTCTGTAAACCACTCTATACACCACACTTTCAAGTCACAATTAAAATGCTGGTTTGGGAAATAGAGAACACAAAGCAAATTATTTCCTGCACATGCCACATGATGGGTTTCCTGCACCATTTGACACTATTAGCATGTGCTAATTACTGAAAAGGAGATAATCACATAAATTCTGTTGTTTAAAGTGCAGGGACATCTATTTATCACTGCACAACACTTCAAGGCTGCATAGGGAAAGGCTATTTTATGACACAGATCAATGAAAAAGTGCTTCAAATTGAAAAGTTAGCATCAGAGACCTTACATAGCAGGACTCCCCTTCTCTACTTTACAGCTTGCAAAACCACATCAGTGTCCTTAGCTGCTGGTTTATACTACACTAAAACCAGACAGAATGCAAAGCAAATATTAATGCATCCTTAGGAAGTGTGAACTCCTAATTAGAGTGTGACCTTGCCTACTCTGCTGTTTCATAGCATTTAGGGTGATGATCTATGATCATACTTGGTCATTTGCAGGCAGGTGAAAACGTTTTCTACTTGTGCAGGTGGCTGACCACAATTCTACTCTGACACACAAACAATGCAGCCACAGTTCACACCTCCATCCCATGAGTTCATCAGAAAGGTCCATTCAGAGCAGCAAACAAAGCCCTCTAAAGCTCTGCCCTCAGAGATTTGCCATAATTTGTCAAAACTGGGTTTCCTAGCTTGAGTCCGCTGGCAACTGCAGCAATACAATTTCTGAATTAGAGTTCTGCTGCCTTGAGCCAGAAAAAGACACAGAGTCAATGAATTTACCTCAACTGTCAAAAGATTGTGTAGACATGACCTTGATACAACTCCTTCCTGATTCTGAACTTAGGCCTATGAACAGTACTCCTCACAGCTTGTTCACAGAAGGCTAAGAGAGAAATGGAATGTCCCACTTCTTGAATGAACCTAGTGGGGTTTACAGATGATTTCCATAGTTTCTCCAGCTTATTCAGTCCCCAACATTCCTATATTTTACCCTATATTTTACCTTATAACCTTGTGGGGGTTTATACAATCCCTTTTCATTATGGTATTATGTGAAAAGGAGGCTGTTGTACTTTTTGCTAATGAACTTCTTCATCAACTGCATTATATTCAATAAATCTTAAGAAAATAAAAATTGGAGTAATTCACAGAAAATTTCCAGTACAATTTCACGTTTACTATATAAAACTCACTTCAAAGTCCATTGGTCTGTCTGGTATAATTGCAGCTCCTCAGAATGGAGGCAAGTTGAGTGGAAGTCTAAAGAACTCCAGGGGCTGATATACTGGAAGCCATGAACTGTAAAAATTACGTCAGCCCAAGAACTAGACTGGAGTCTTCTAGCAGATATTCCATTTAACTGCATTTCAAAACAAACAAACAAACCAACAATCTCCCTTTGTGTTCAAGAGCTCCAGTCACACCACCCAAATTGTAGAAGGCAAAGGCTGGGACTGGGAGAATGAAGAACTTGCCATGGTAGGAGGAGAACAGGTTCGAGACCATCCAAGGAACCTGAGGGTGCACAAGTCCATGGCACTCGATGAGAGGAACCCACAGGCCCTGGGGGAACTGGCAGAGGCAGTGAGGCCATGGCAATGTGGTTCTCAATTGCCAGCTGGGGTCAAACCACAACCCATCTCTTTGTATGTCTTTGTAGGCAGCCACAGTTTGATTCTGTTCAGACCCACAACAGTCACAAAGTCAGTTACAGAGACCACCACAAGATAACCCAACCTTATTCTCATGAATTCTCATGAAGAACTACGATTTTAACAGTATGAACTGCCTGGAGATACCCATATTTCTCCTTTGATGTTTGTTTTTGGGGTTTTTGGTTTTGTTTTTGTTTTTTTGATTGTAAAGGGAAAGGGCTTGACCAAATATCTGATTCTACAGAACTTAAATCAGATATGGTTAATGCTCTGATGACACTGAGATGGGAATGATGAGCTTTAAATGTGCAGTATCTGTTCTTCCACAGATGAGGGCAAGAATGGCTAAATGAAATTAAATCATAGAACACTTTTTAATATGCTAAGTATTAAAAATCCCTATAAAAGTCTTTTATCTTTACTTTCATGTATTTTCCCAGTCACTAAATGCTAAGTGGTAGCATGGGACTACTTATGCTTTAAATTTAAAGTGCATGTTCAGTTCCAGTATACACAGTCGGCACTCCAGTTTCCGTTTTCAGCACATTTTAAAAGATGTGAACTGGTTGAAGAAAACCCACACTGTAATGATCTGAAGTAACATCAAGAACAAGTGAAACCCTGAGACTTCTGCCCAGCTCAGAAAAGAGTCAGAGTTCCAAATATTCTACTCCACCTCAGTGCAACTGTGCTGAATAAACAGGCAGGGACACATGTTCCTCCATCATCCCAAATAACTTGTGTGAGATCAACTTGGTCTTAGTGCCCTATTCGAATGTCCAGCACCTAAAACTTCCCATTACAACAGACAGAGCACTTACAACATGAAGACTTCCCTCTTACCTTCCACATGACTGGGAGACCTCCAGGAACAGTCTGAAGCTGTTGGCTAAAGCATAAAACCCCACTGCTTTCATCATTTTTGTACCACATATGCATGTGTGTATATTTGCTTGTATTAACATACCTCCCTCTGGCATCATTTAAAGGTGCTAGAAGTCCTTTCTGCTCTGCTCTTTTTGTTGTTTATATACTAATAAACAACATCTTCATAAAAGCAAATATCCACATAAAAATAGCATATTAATATTGAAATATGTCCTCAAATGGAATTTCTGTATCAGGTGGATTTCAATATCATAAAAGTCTATGATAGTTTATAGTTATTTATTATCAGTTTATTATCATATATTTTATGATAATAAAATATTAGTTAGTTTGCTTTATTAAGCAGGGTTTGTAGCTCTAAGAACTTCAACTCATGTAGTTCAGTAGAACATAGATTTTTCTTAGACAGGATTAACATGAGGGTTCTTGTCTTGAACACTGGTGTGTCATTCAGCATTGAAATTTAGCAGTGATCTTACTGCTGTTGATTTTTTCACACAGGTGGCACAACCATATTGTCACTGAACCCTTGCACTTGGGCAGGGTTTGATATTGCACTGATTGAGCTGGGAAAAATCCTCCATGGGGATGGGATCTATCTCATCCTTCTAGCTTTTACTCCAGAAACTGAGATAGGAAAACATTTTTGGTTTTACTGTTTTGGACTTGAAACCACAAGTAAATCATATATCTGAGATACACAGTCTGAAGAAACTTCATGCTTGTTGGCGGTTCCACTTCAAGAAACAAAAAAATAATTTCTGGCTTTGCAGCAGATTAAAAATATATTACCAAGCTCAGACATAGCACACCTTGGGCACAAAATTCCAGTGACAATTTCAAGAGAAATACAATATGTACTTAATCATCCTGGCAGCCTCCCTAAGTTCCACTGACTTTTGACTAAGACAAATACAACAAAAATTGTTCTTCCAATCAGTAGCCTCTACCTGAAATCAGAGTTTCTGTATTACACTGGACTTAAAAGGCCCTTAGCAAGAGAAAATTCCTATTTCATGAAAGACCTACTGTGCTTGTGTTTCACACTGTACTTCAAAATTCTTGCCATTTAAATTACAGGCACTTTGAAGACATAGAAGGGCTGTTAATATTTTTTTTTCTCTCATGATCATTCTTCCTGTTGCTTCTAATATAACATCCATTGTAAATACTGGGTCAATATTTCTAATAACAAATACTTCTAATAACATCCATTGTAAATACTGGGGCAATTTCGCTCTCACTTATAAAGTCCACTTAACCTTCCTGGGTTCCAAGAAAACCATCTTGTTTTTCAGCAAAGATGCATGAACATTTCTTAAGAAAGGTTAAAGGAGAGGGGTTTTAAAACTTTATGTAATTAAGGTTCTATACAGGATAAACATCATTATAAATGACAGCCTGCCCAATCCCAATAGTTTGTATTAAGGAACATGCAAAGAACTTTGTGCATAAAGGATGAAGAGTTTGAATGTTGGTCCCAGATTCCACTGGGATGTGTGAAAACTGACAGAAATTCCTTTTTAAATTGCATGGGAAACACTAAGAAAGCTTGATTTCCAGGAGTCATATGAGTCATTGACCTCATAAGGTTTCCATGTCCATCAAAGTATTTTTTTTCTGTCTGTACTATTCATGAACAATAAATATCCCATTTCTGTATGTTCCAAATGCATCAGAGGTGGTCTTTACCCTCCTGAAAATCAGTTTCCTATATTTTGAAAACCTGCAAAACACACTTCACATAGTTGCAGAATCTCACCTGCGCTACAAAAATGTTTTTTTGCCACATACCTTCTTTTTGTTGGTGGAACAAATGTAGAAATTGTCAATAACAGTGGCAATCCCAGGCTGTAGATTCAGCTTTGTGTATAATGTCCCAAAATCTGAAGACCTGAAAGAAATCAAACATCTGTAAGTGCTCTCCTCTAAAGTCTTCAGCATTGAAACTCTGCAAAGAAATCCCCTCTGTGCACCAACTGTTCATTTTCAATGCTTCTCTGCCATCCTTTTGCTCTTTTCAGTGCTCATCAGCTACTAAAAGAAACCTGCTACTATTAAGAAAACTAGGTTCTAGGTTTGAAAAAAAACCTGGCTAGTTCTGTCTGTGCTTTGACGTTCTCTGCAGTGGTAGTTTATTTTTTTCTGTGCAGTGACAGAAGCCTGACATGTGCACCTTCATCACCACCCACAAGGTGGAAAGAAAGAGTTCTGAAGAGCACAGGCTCATTGGCAACTACTAACAGCACCTCCTCAGCTATGCAGGAAAAGAAGAGCTGACTTCAGAGCTTGCTGTTGGATAAGAGAAGAATTTGGCCCAAGATCTGGAAGACCCACATTAGATCTTTAGCAGAATTAGTACTGGATAAAGGCATCCCATCCACTCTTCCAGCTCTTTTTCAGAGGATCACTGAATTTTGAATTCAGAAAATGAAAGTCAGTATCAGGCCATCAGTATGTCTGACACACACATCTCCAAGAGTATTTCAAGTGTGGGCACCCTGCAGAATTTGTTCCACATTTCTGAAGAGCCAGCAGTGAAAAATGGCATCTGTGCTCTGCAATTGTATTGCCAATGTCAATTATAGAAAGATCAGACAAGTAAAATGTTAGTACAAGGAAAAGTTTGTGAAATTCAAAGCAAGTCACATCCAAATTTAAATCACTTTGGATGAAACCTTGCTTGTTCTGTTTAGGATCAAATTGTACCATATGGCCTCTCCATATTTACAGATATTCATTTTGCATTTGGAAAGGCACTCAGACACATTTAAGGCACTTGGCCCTTCTTCACCAAGAAACACTCCCTAGGACAGAGAGTTGGTATGAGGACTTCACTCTATGCATTCTTTTCTCTCCTTGGGACAGCAAACAGGGCTGAAGGTGCCCTGCCCAGGAACTCTTCATCATTCAAACAACTGGCAGCATCCAAAAGCTCTCATGTCCTAGAGAACCAAGACAAGACTGTCCCTTCCAGGGTAACACTGCACTGCCTGAGCTGTGCTTTCTGCCCTACAGCCCCTCTCTGCCATGCTCATTGCTCCCCACAGGCTCTGCTGCCTCACGCTCCTCACCCAGGGCAGTCCTTGCTGCAGTTTGCAGGAGCATGACTGAGTACCAGAGAGAAGAGGGAAAAATCAAATCCCTGGCCGAGTGTGCACACTTCGAGAAGTACCCACTGCTGTGTCCTCCAAGCCACATGGGGCAGGTTATTCCCTGAAGGGCTGGTGCCCACAGAAGGCTGCCAGGAGCATCCCACCTATGTCCCAGTGTTCCCTAGAACGTCACTGAAGTCAGAGGGCATGTTGTGTGAAGCCAGAGGCGCCTCCTGTGCATTCACCAGTCCAGCTTTCCACAAGATACAGGAACTTTCAGCTGCTGTCCTGGAGCAGCTTTCTGTGTCTTTGGCATCGCCAAGCACAGTGGGTAGACAGCAATATTGGAACAGGTCCTAAGGAACACCAGGAAAGGTTCATGTTTGCCTTGTTTTTACTCCTTCTCCACCAGTTAAAAAACCCAACTGGTCATAAGACTGACATCAGGCCATCCTCCCAGCCTAAAGCTGAGAGTTTAAACCTTTTATAGCATTATTTGAATAGATTTGATCTGGGGTTTTTCTCCCCACAATGTTGCTTTCTTTGTAGATATACAGCAATTCATTAGAAAATTAACTGAATCATAGCAATTCAATTTTAACAAATAAATATGTAGATATCAAACACATACAACTGCAGTGTACAACTAGTGTTCAGCACAAAACTAATTAAAATTCTAAGGGGAATAGGATGGACAGTGCTAAACCTAATCTGCCAGTGGTATTTGACAGAAAGAAATTAAAGCAAAGACTTAAAATACCAACTTCAGACAGATGTAATGAAACCATGCAGAACAAGTATGTATGATGGAAATATAACCTGGACTATTCTCTTTGAGGAAAGAACATCAGGCTGGTGGCTAGCCCAGTAATAACATCCTGAAGTAATTCTCTGAACCTTAAAGATGATTCAATTTACTTTGAAGAGGCAGTTACAGGATTAATACAATGGGACCACTGGAGAGGACTCCATGCGAGGGACACCAGGGCAACTTCGTCAATGTGTGAAAAGAGTACAGGCAGGAAGCCCAAAAAGATAAGTAAGTTCCAAGATAAAAAGTTGCAGTCCAATACTCAAAACTTTCCCTTCTAATTCTCATGACTTATAGAAAGTACTGCAAAAAAAAACGAATGAGGTTTTAACAAGAAGAGAGCACTAAGATAACTGTGGTATTTTCAGAAAAAATATAATAAAACTACATAGTCAAAATCTCTTTCCTTTTTCTCTTTTTTTCAGGTAAACATAAGCAATCTCAAGGAAAAAAAATCCAGTTCCAGCCTGAGAAAATAGGCAACTGTATCTCCTGAAAACTATATCATGCCTAAGCAGGAAGAACATGACTGGAAGATCTGTGGATCCATGGAGAAATGTATTCTGCCTTCCAAACCTTTTTTGCTATAGCCCAGATTTCAGAGAGCCCAGGAATGTCAGCTATTTTTTGAGACATTCATGCACAAGAGGACATAGTTCAAGGACATCATTCAAGAGAGGCAGTGTGCAAAATATTTGGCTTTCCAAATCTACTATAGTCCAGAGAAAACAGGTCACCTCGACTTTTTAACTTATGATATCCCTAAGTTCTTGACTCTGCATATATAAAGAACTAACACTCTGCAGCATGCAGCTAGAACAGAATATCCTCTAATTGTACAACTGAGCAACAGACAGGGTTGGGGAGGATGAATTCTACAATCCCAGTGCATGCCTATTTCAATATACATTTCAAAATGTACATTGTACAAAATTAAGGAGAGGAGGAGCCCTTTGCAATTTTCCAGTCTTAGTGAGATTTTTTTTTTCTGTTAGGAACCAAACTCATGCTGTGTTAACAGTACTAACAAGACAGAAAAATCCCACATGAGTCATCTGTTTTTATCAGGATAAACATATTCTCTTTTTTCTCCCTAAAAATCATGGAAAGATATTTCAAGTTATAATGGGAAGAGGACACATACAGCATGGTTTGTTTGAGGTGGCAGCACAACAGCAGAACTCCACAGACCAGAGTAAGAATTGTACAGACTGCCCTTGTAAAGAAGGGTCTGACCTGCAGTTCTAAGGGATCTGGACACTGTTAATTAGAATTTTGGCTTTATGTGAGACATTGCAGGGGAAACAGCAAGATGTGCACAGGCTGCTTCCCTCTGCTGTGTATCCACCTGTGCACTACAGGCTACAGATTACAGGGATGTTTCTTCATTGAGCAAAACTCAGAGGAGGATTCACAGGGAACAGAATAGAAATATAGAAATATAGAAACTTCCAGTACTCAGTGATGGAACCATTGGATGGTGGGACAACATGGTAACTCACATACTGAGGCAGACATCACACAACCTGAGCATGACAGCTTGTGGCTGGGTAGGAGCTTCTTTGGAAGTAATGGACATATTTCTGCTGAAATATGTGCTACTTTTCTTACCCTTTTTTTTTCCTCCTTTATGGAAAAAAAAATCAGTTCTCACTGTAAGAGCAGCATGTTCAGATAAGAGTCCTCAAAAATCATACAATGATATTACAGCACAGACATAATTAGGTCTTTTTAGGTTAATATTGTGATCACAAAAAAATAGCTGGAAAAGCTTCCAAGTGGTAGAGAAATGTACCCTAATGAAATAAAACTCCCAAAGCCCCTAAACCCTGTGTAAATCTGGGTCTCATTCTCAAAAATGTAACTTTTTTTAGATTTGAGCTAAAATAAATGTCTAACATAATTTGGAACTGTACCTAAACGTTGGATCTGGATATCTTCCAACAGAAATATTGAGAAAAAAGAAGAAATTTAGCAGATACCAAAAGAGACATGAAGCAAATGTTTGCTTTTCTGAACTTCACTATCATTATACAGCTCTCCCCTGGTGACTCACACCTATGATTCAACATTGCTCATTGTTAGGTGTTTTTCCAGGTTATATTTAGAAGTAGATATTTCAAAATATATAAGAAAGATTAAAATTAATAAATAAGATGTTAATGAAGATTCTTTGAGATAAGAATTGCATTCCCAAATCAAATTTAATACTCAAAGAACACATCAACTGCAAAAAAATGCATTCTTCCTTTTTTTTAATGAATTGAAGAGACACAGTAGAAAGAGAATGGTTGGAACACTTAACACACATGTTCATCAGATTTCCTATACTTTTTCTTCTTGAGGACTAACTCAAGTTCCATTCTAGTCAAATGAGTCATATTTTTCAAGCTCCATTAACTTAAAATTCGGGAAGACAACAATGAAGAAATTTCAAATGACTCACAGATTACTTAACTGGTGAAACAAAAAAAAGTCTTTTAAAGAAGAGAATACAAGAGATTTCCTGGTTTAGATAATTGGTAAATTGTTGAAAAAAAAAAGATTCAATTGAGATGCACATTAGAGAATCAAGGAAGAGTGGATCTGTAGATAAAACTCACTTGACTGCTTCCCACTTAATTTTTTCCAGACTCTACTGCAAATGTTGTCTTCCCACCTTCCCTTCCTTTCAGGCAGCAGAACAGTCCAAGATTTACAGCCTGAACTTTAAAATGAGTGAGAAATTACTTTAAGTTCTTGCTCTTTGACAGACTTACATGGAACAGCAGGATTTCCTTTGTGCTCTGGTCCCTCACCTGAACAATAGAGACAACAATGAACTATAGCTCAAATGTCTGCAAGGAAAATAGATAACCACAGCAGAGTAATGAAGAACTGGCTGATGGAGCACATAAAAAAGATAGGTGAGAAGTTGCAACAACAAATACCAGGACAAACCTACTGAAAGGGAAGAAACCAGAGGAACCTCATTAACAAAGTGGAAAACTAACTCATCATCTTCACTTAAACAGCACAGAAGCCTTCAAGGGCTTTCACATGTCTAATGTGGGAATTGCAGAGGCTTTGGTCACTCTCATAAAATCCTTTCAAACAGGACCAAAATACTCCAAAACCCCAAAGCCTTTTTTCAGAGTACAAACACATTGTAACAGTGGATTCTAACAGCCAACTCATATACTGAGGAACTCATGCAGATGAAAGTTTCTTCAAAGGCTGTAGAAGAGTAGGACTCCTAGCAATCCAATTAACACCCAGCAATCCAATTAACAGATTATTAATCAGCTATCAGCTTTGCTGAAGTACTTTGTGGAAATACCTCTCTCTCTATTTTCCAGAAAATTGAGCCTTTGAGAAATTACATTTTTCCTCCCCAAACCAAAAATATAGAAATGCTTCTTCCTTAATCCAGTTTTACACTAAAGAATCAATGGTATAGGCAGGAGGTAACATAAAAATATTTTAACAACTTCATATTTAGGCAATAGAGGTACTGCCTAAATACAGTAGAGTTTACCTTCTTTTCCCAAAAACACTAGAGATGAACATGTCCCGTTTCCACTTATCAGTTATTGATATCATATATTGATCACATCTCTGATAACATATTTTTAAGAGCTAATAATCCCAACTGCCTTTTTAGTTGAAGTGACCTGTTCTGTAATGCTCTGGACATGGTGCAACTTTGCGTTTATACAGTTACACAGACTCCTTCCAACCATTACAGGTATTAATGTCCATACATATTTGATTGTAAATAGCTGACCTAAAAAATTCAAAAAAAAAAAGAACCCAAAAGACTGCATTTGCATCAAGTGAAGACTCAAGGAGGATCATAAACATCACATATTCTAGAACTAAGTTTTATTCAAAGCATTAAACATATCCAGTTCAACTGGCCACAGTGGAGGGAAATCCAGTCCTCTTGCAGGCAACAGTAAAAGCCAGGATTACCACGGCAGGTGACTTTAGGAGTCAGACCTTTCCTCAGGAACTGCTAATGTCACAGTGACAAATAAAACAGGACCTTATCTTGCAACATACACAGCCGGGTCCTCTGACAGCTCACGGTACCAAGCATGGCTGGGCCCCAGACTGGCATCCCAGGCTACAATCTGCTACCCTGGTGTTGCCATTACCTCTGAAGAAAGTGTTTTGATATCCACATTTTTCCTGTCTCAGAACTGTCAGGACCCAGTGCCTCGCACAAGTACAGCAACCATTCATGTTGTCTTATGAGAGAACATAAGTGTGACAGACAGAGCTCTTTGTACACATGGGGGTGTTACTGGATGGAAAGATGCAAACTATACAATATGTATTTACCTACTGTATCATTTTTTCCCTTACTAGTATCTCCTGTCATGCATTTATCAGTTTTGGTTTTGGTTAATTGCCTCATCTGCACAATGTACACACACATGCTCAAACTCCAGTTTTTAGTAGCACTGTGTCTTTAGTATCTACTACATAATCCTTCTGTGCTGTATTTAAACATTCCTACTCTGCATATCTCACTGTATACTGTTGCAGTTATCTTTTGCAGCCCTTCATTAGTCCTTCAATACACCACAAACATCCTGCTCATTAGTCTATAATCACTCTGCTTATCAGTTACATTTCCAAGCTCCTCATTACTTTGCTGCACAGCTCCAACAATTAGCTTTTCTATTCTGCAGGCTGACAAAACATCACATTAGCTTCTATTAGCTGCAGCCGTCTCCTTTCCTCTCAGAAAGTGTTAATTTAGGTTAGACACCTATCCTGAAACCACCGCCTCGGTGCATTAATTCCAGCACACAGCACAGGCTGACAGTCTGTCGTGGAAGGTACAGCCTGTAGCCACGCTCGCAGTACACAGATACTTGTGATGAGCCCACTCAGCCATGAAACCAGCAGTGTCACAGTGACAAGGCACACAAGACACCACCAGCAAGACAGGGTTATGTCTTACTTCTGCATAAAGTAAAAGCTCTGGGTTATTTCTTCCTTAGCTTTGCAGCCATGGGAGGAGAGCTGGGGCATGCTCTGGAGCACGCTGCCCTCAAGGGGCACAGAGGTACCTTAGGCTGCTTGGGGGCAAATTGAAAATTCCCCCACAGTCATTCAATCCCAGTCATTTGTTCCTGTTAAAAACAAAATAATTGAAATAAGTCACAGTCAAATTAACTGTTTTGATGTCTTGCCTTTGGATCATTTCAGTAATGCTGTTTACAGTCCTTTCCCACAAACAGTTCCAGTGACCTGCATGAGGGAGCAGAACACAGGAATGAAATTGTGGGAAATTGGGAAAGATGAATTTCTTACCACACTCTCTTCACTAATTCAATGTACTGTGTAACCAACAGTTCATACACAAGTGTTTATTCCAAGAAACAGCCCTGTGTAGATTCAGTTTCAGCAGCTGCAAGTCCAGCACTGCACTGGTAGGTCTCAGAAAGGAAGAGAGTGTATCATGCAGCATTTGGGAGGTTTGCTATTGAGAGACTCAACTGTTTCATTAACTATTCAATTACTACCTACAAAACAAATTAATACTTCCTATGTAATACTAACTTCCTTTCACCTATTTAGACAACCATCTTTAGAAAAAAGGGCTGGCTTTTGCTTTGGTGGGGTATTTTTTTGCTTGTTTGGGGTTCTTTCTGTTGTAATTTTTTTGCATTTTTTGTTTGTTTGGTTTTTTTGTTGTTTTTTTTGCTAAAATCATTTTCTAAAATTATGCTTACTAACTATATTGCCAGAAATGGAAACATACATATGTCACTTCCAGTATGATTTCTCTTTGATGAGTGTTGTGAGGGGAAATGAGTCATTACAAAGGAATTATTTCTTATCTCACATACTTGTGTTCTTTGGGGAAAGCAGACAGTTCAAGAATATTTTCTTGAGGTTTGCAAGGAACATTAAAATTTTCCACCATGGAAAAATGCTAGGCATTTCCCACAGCCCGGGCTTTTTATTTAAACCACTAAACACAGCTGAAATATTTCTGAAACAACTTTATCCTCAGTCAGGCAGCTTCTTGGAAGGCAAGAAACATGTTGGAATATATGAGAGAATTTGGCCTTCTGCTTTCTGACCAGAACAGCAAATTTTCTTGTAATCACTGGATAGAACTGGTTGGAATAGGAACATTTACAAAATTAAAAAAGAACTGGTAATAATTTAATAAATTGCATATGCACATTCACATGCAATTATCAATTCCTCTAGCAATAGGCTCTGCCAACTATAACAGTCTTCTACTCACTCTTCAGTAAGCAGAACTCTTCTTTAACTCCAATTGTAGCAGTAAAGCTCCATTTTTATGATTGCTGTGGGGGAGGTGAGAGGGAAAATGAACTATATGGCCAGGTAGAACCCTTTATAAAAGGTAAATGAAGTCAATGTTTTGTCAGTAATTTGACTGTGGTACCCTGCACCTGAAGCCAAATGTTTGGCAAAACTAAGGGAGCAACGGGACATTTTAAAAAAGAATAAAAATCCTGAACAATAAGTAAATACAGAAAAATAGACTCTGGAAATGTATCATAGCCCCACTGTTGCCTGTTGTGAGTTTTCTGGCACGCTTCTCTGAAAGTGCAAGCACACATCCAGGATGGGCAGTGCTCAAATGCAACTCATCCAAGCTGTCAGTTCCCATGTCTCCAGTGTCAAATGAGTGATTATTTCAAGTTATTACAATTGCATCAGAACAAAACCTTTACAAGCATTGTTTTGAATTCCTCTCCTTCAAAAACAGCCCATGTCAAAACAATCATCTGCCTCACCCATGTCTGCCCACAAACGAGATTGCCATGATGTGTTGGAATCATGAAAATATTCAGATGGTTGAACAAAATTAGGTTTTCCTAACAGCATTTAAAATCACCATGTGTCTGTGCTGCTGAGCAGGCAGAACACGTGCAGGACACAACTGGCAGCCTGCAGGTAGGAAAGGGAGGAGGCTCAGAGACATCTCAGGGTGCTGCAGCAACCAGGGACACCAGGGAGCTCAGACACAACCACTGCAGCAGGATCTGTTTCTGTTATTTGCTAATTACCTCCACCATAATCTCCTACCAGCCTTCTACAGTGGCAGAAGGGGTTTTCCCTGATTATTTATTTATTTTGTTTAGAGCTTGCAGCAGCCCCATTTCCCTCACAGTCATTCTCCTGTAACTGCAGTGACACCTGTGGAGGGCTGAGCCCATCAGCTGAGGTTTGGCCTGCTGCTGAACTTGGCAAGCCAGCAGCACATAAAGCCCCAGCAGATGTTTCTGCTTTAACAGCAGCTCTTTTAAACCCTTGGCCAGACATAAATCCAAAATAGATCCAGAAGAGACAAATAGTGCCACCATCATGGCTCAAAATTAGGAGGCAGAACTAGCCTTTTCTGCAGGACCCTGAGAGACCATTAGCAGCAGAAGGTGTTGGGAAGTGTTCCCATAAATTATCCTGACAGGTTAAGAGGGCCAGCCACAGCAAATGCAGCACATTTTGCACTGTGTCATGACTTGCTAGGAAACAGGATCCTAAGACAAATACACGCATTTACACAGGAGTTTCCAAACTAAGATCACACTTCATAGCAACAAGTACAGGAATCAGCCAATTTTAGGGCTGTTAACACCTCCACATGGATCTATGGTATTTCCATGCCACATTAATGAACATTCCAAAAATAAAACAGCAAGGCAATGACCTTGGTAGAAGGGATCTCTTGAATACATGCCTTGCTGGATCTATTTTCTTTTAAAAAAGCTGCACTAGGAGTATATTCACAGGTGCCACTGTGTTTTATGGGAGAGGAGGTTGATATATACCAGGGTGACACGCTAATACATCCATTCACTTGGTGATGACTAACCGCCCCTAATGGAAGCCTGGTCCACTATAAATTATTGGCACGTAATTTCAAATGCAAGCTTTAAAAAGCCTCACAGAATAAGAATAGTTCTCAGCATTCAAAATAACCCAGAGCACTGAAGGAACTGAAAGCTTCAGTCACGTTCTTGTCTGACATTAAAGGAAGAGAAAAAAGTGACCCAGTCTGAAAAAGAGTTCTTTTCTAGGAATGAAGGTTATTACCTGTTCTTGTTCTTCCACTATCATTGGCTAGCCAAGCTCACATGGAGGTGCCAGGAGCAGAGTAGCTCTGAGGCCCTTGGGGTGTCTGGCCTCTCTCACTGAGGCTGGGGCAGCAGGAGATGGATGGGCTCCTTCCCTGCATGAGACTTGTGGTGGTTGAAGGCCACCATGAGAACAGCTGCAGATGGAGGCCAGCAAATTTCACAGTATCCAAGAAGATGGGAAAGAGATCCATGGGACAATGGCAGCAAGTTTATAGATGATACAAAACTGTGAGGAGCAGCTGATTTATCAGTTATGTATCTTGTGGAGATACAAGCAAATGGGAATCTCATAAAGCTCAGCAAAGTGAGGTAGAAAGCACTACACCTGGGAAGAAATAACCCCATGCACCAGTACATACTGGAGGCCAACAGGATGAAGGCAGCTTGGCTGGAAAAGCCCTGGAGATCCTGGTGGGCATCAAATCAAACCTAAGCCAACCAAGTGCCATTGCAGCAAAGACAGCCAACAGTGTCTCCAGCTGAATCGGGAAGAGCATTTCCAGCAGGAAAAGGTGAATCCTTCCCCCTCAGCACTGCTGAGATACAGCTGCAGTAATGTGGCCCTTCAGAATGAGAGGCATGGACATAGTGGAGCACACCCAGCAAAGAGCCACAGGGATGATCAGAGACTGGAGCACCCATCACAAAGGGCAAGGCTCAGGGGAGACCTCATCAATGGATATAAATAACTGATGTGGGTGTGTAAAGATGGAGCCAGACTCCTCTTGGCAGTGCTTAGTGACAAGCCAAGAGGCAGTGGACACAAACTGAAATACATTAAACCCTATTTAAACATAAGATTTTTTTTTTATTATTTTTTTTTAATTTTTCATGAGGGTGGCTGAACAGTGGAACTTGGTTGCTCAGGGAACTTGGGTCATCTCCATCCTTGGAGATACTCAGAAGTCAACTGGACAAGATCTAGATCACTGTGCTTTGGTCAAGCAGGCTGGATTCAATGATGCCAAAGAGCTCCCTTCCAACATCATTCGAGTTGTGATTCTGCAGTAACTGAAAGTTACTTAATATCACTTTGTTGAAGATACTGTGCATCACAAGTAATTTTCTGTAGACAACCAGCATAGTTAAAGCATCACACAGAAGGAACTTCACTGCGTATTTGCTAGGGAATCCACAACTTCACGAACTAAAACCAAAAGCTTTGTTATTCTGCTTCGTGTTCAGCAGAACTGAACTCTGCTTAGAGTGTGCTTGTTCCAAAGAAGTTGGAAGTTCCTCACTGGCAGCACTGTTGGTTAGGCCGAAAAAAGAAACTTTCACATTTACTGATAAGAAGAGTGCTTTCAACACAGAACCTGCACAATCTTTGGATGTGAAGTCTGAAATTATAGTTGTATCCCAAACTCCATGTTGAAGTCTGAAAAGTGGCACAAAAGCATTTTATCTAAATGTCATTTTGCAGACATATAGCTCAGTCTTATTCAACTGCCCAAAGTAGCCAAGCTTGAATGAAAAGGGAAAAAAAAAAAAAAGATTTGCCCAATGAAAGCTTTTTTTTTTCCTTTTCTGCTGCTGTTGATTGCACTCTAACCCTGACTTTGGGGAATTTAACTTATGAAAGCTTTGGCAAACCTTCTGGTATATGTGGTCAAACCTCCACTTCACAGGGAAAGTTCAGCATGATACAACTACCCTACAAATAAATGCACAGATACCAAATTCTAGCCTCTAGTCCCATCAGACATGTTTTATTAAATACCCTTTACACACGCCTTGGAAACCAGCTTGATCTTACACCAGTAAATTAAAACCCAACATGCCAGTGTTTGGGAAGAGACAAAGATACATTTGCTGTTCTTATTTCCAAATTATATCCACTCCAGGGCAGTTTTTTCAAAGAAATCCTGATTCCAACTATCACTGCGAAAAACAACAATAAAGTGGTCAGTAGGAGTCCCTCAATGCCTACTGCCCTACATTTGTGGACAATCCCATGGAAAACCACAGAGTGCCATCTGCTCTCCTTCTCATAAAATCATACAGTCATTGAGATTGGAAAAGACCTCTAAGATTATCAACCAATGAACCATTGACCCAGCACTGCCAAATTCACCACATGAGATATATTTACATGTATAAATATGTATAAATTTAAATGTGGTATAAATATGTGCAAATTTATATGTAAATGTATCTTGTGTGTATAACTGGATCAGACTGGATGTCCAGGTATGAATTGTTTTTACTGAGACAAACTGTCATTATAATCATGAGATAACAACTAAATGAAAAACCTTCACTATATATCTTAAAGACACATATAACTCCTTGATTTTTGAATGCACCTATAGTGCTTTATCACACAGGTATTTTATATTTTTTCTGATTTTAATATCCTTGCTAATAACAATAAGATATTCAAGTCACAATTTTCCTGTTTCTATATATTACTTAGCAGGTAAAGGGAATTCCTTCTTCCAGAGCCACCTGTCTAACTTGAGACTGTGTCCTACTGTCAAAGTGGGAGATTGGCTGTATTTGACATTACCATTTATTAACTCATCTCTAACATCTAACCCTGTAGAAAAAGTGCTGCAGAAAACGTAGGGAAATGAAAGATCGTGGGACCATAGGGCATGCTAAAAAATGCCAAAATCTTTCAGTACATTGAAAACCAAAAATTACCTAACTTCTGAGTGTGTATTTGCCAAATGCATTGTCAGTGAATGCAATGATCGAAATAATTGTTTTAATGTCTGTAAATTACCATCCTTGAATTATCAACATTAAAACATAATAATTCTTAAATTAAATTTAACCATCTTGCTTATTTTAGTTACTTAAATGTGTTTAGTACACATTTCAGTTTAAAAGGTTCAGACCACTTTAACATAATAATTTTTTTTCTATTTCCAATTTAAGCAGTAATAAACTGCAGAAGAGGTTCTCCTACAGGAGACAACCACATTTCCAGGTTGTATGAGATGGTTGTTCATTATTAGTTACCATTCCAAGGATACCAAGATGGACATCCTGCACATATATCTTCCAAGATACACTTTTGTCACATTCTGATCTCTTTTCTTTATTAAGATTTTGCTACTAAAACTGATTGATAGGTAGTCTTATTGTATAAGGAGGATGTGTCGTTCAGCTCTTTGACCTTGTCTTCACACTAACAGTCAAGTGTCTTTGAAATCTGTTTACTTCAGAATTTACAAGAGCATTAAAGACAGGATGTCAGCACATCTCAAGTTTGGAAAGATCTAATAATAGTAAATGAGTTTGGACAGTAGGTCATCTGTAATGTACTTTAAGAAAGAGTTTCATTCTTCCACTTTATAGTTAAAGACAAGTAAAACCATTACTAAACTATGCCGTGCCTTTTTATTGGTTTGCTGGTGTTGGTTTGGTTTTTTGTTGTCTTTGTTTGTTTGTTTGTTTTGGAATGAGGAAGAACATTGTTTTTTGATACCAATATAGGCCACATTACATGAGATGAAGACAAATGCAAAACACTTCCCAGAAATAGTTGCAGGATCTAATTTCTTGCCTCTTACTGAGCAAACTCTGAGCAAGTTTGAGAAGAAGGCTCAAAGCTTTTCCATCATGATATACAATGTATAGAACTGAATTTTCCCATCTGTCACTAACATGGAGCCAGCATTCCTGCACTTTGGAGTCACAAAAATGAGACAGCTAGACTTCAGGAGTGTAATGGTGGATGGAAATACTTTCCAGTGGTAAGACTTTCCTTCCTTCATTAGCAATGTATGTATGTATGTAATAATACATTAAAAAATTACATATGGCAGTAATTTTCTTTTGCGTTTCCTAAATATTTGCATTGATGCATAACTGTCTCAGAAGGAAAAGTGATCTTTTGTTCCAGTTTAGAGCAGAGTGCTAATGATGCCAAGGTTGTGGCTTCCACCCTTGGGCCTTTCATTTAAGAGTAGAACTCGATGATCCTTTTGGCCCCCTTCCAAGTGGGAATATTCTGGGTGTGAATACAGTTGCCCTCTCTTTATTTACCTGCTCAGAAATCCATCTCTTCTGAGATTAGTAAGAGTGATATGAAATATGATAATGAGATGACCCATCAAATCCCACAGACATTGTCCTCCATGTCAGTACTGTGTCCTCAGGAACTGACTAATCTAGCATAACAAGGAACAGTCACGTCACACCCCTATTTGCATTGGCCACATTCTGATTAGCACTTAAAGGTGACAATTTTTTTTGTTATAGTTTTTGGATCTGTCTGAGACTGTCCTAATATTTTTGCATAGATAAATAAATATTCAACACAACTGAGCTTCAGATGCTTCATATTCCTTCAAATACTACAAAAGGTCAGAGAAACTTCTGGATTTGTCTCAAAAAAGCATAAAAATCCAACATACTTGTACTTGATACCTGTAAGCTCTTAAGACACTAAAAGATGTAAATGGTATTACCATACAATCAAAGGAAGTTGTAAATAATTATAAAAAGAAGTAAAATAAGAAATAGCTTTGAGTCATTTTTTCTGTTAGGAATGTAAATTATAAGTAGGGGTATTAGGTGATGATTGATAAGAAACTTCAAGTGATCCCAAACCTTTAAGTTATTCACACTGATATTTAAAATGTAATTACTTTCAAACCACACAGTAGAGTTAGATTAATGGAACAAATACTTTAGGAGTAATCCATGAGTCATGCCTACTTATTATTATGAGGTTTGAATTACTTATCATTTCAGCTCTGCAGCTTTACTAAATAACAACAATAAGTAACACCACACTCAGGCTCTCACATCTTTACACACATACTGTCAAGTAGAAAAGGAAAGAAAAGAAAAGGAGAACATTTATGTTATATTTTCAAGGAAATGTCCTAAACAAAACACAGCTTAGGTTATGCATATAGTAGGTAGATTTTCCAGGCTTTAGTTGTATGCTTTGCAGTTATCTCTTCAAATCTTTAGGTACAGATTTGGGGGAAAAAAATATCTTTTTTAGTAAATGTGTCAAAAGGCAGAGAAGAATGTGGGAAGGAATTAGTTCTGCTGTTCCTCAATCCTTTGAGCAGCAGGTACACAAAGGCAGAGTATAATGAAGTAGGAAGAGAGAGGCATCTTCCATGCCTTGTAGTGAACAAGAAATACTGCAAGACATATAATTACTAGAGATGTATGTGACTTCATCACTGGGAGAGCTAAGGTCCTGAGGAGGGAAACATGATCTGTTATCTCCTGCTGCCCATCCTACTCCTGCTTGTTACTTCCCTCAAGCTTCCCCCCCACCACTTCAAAATCTATGAGCAGGAAAGCAAAATTTGCCTTTGGAGATGGCTGACCTTTAGTGACTGCATTTCCAATTGTTATCACAGCACTAATTGCACATACAATCTTTTCTACCTATCTTTTATTTGCCTTCCCCACGACAACAGCATTGTGTTTTTTGCTATTGTTTTTTGTTTTTCTTCCCATTCCATTCTTATCTTTTGGTAGTGATTGCACAAGACCCAGTGTGTAGCACAGCAAGGAGAGAGAACTGCATTAGTCCTTACTTTGAAAACTGGACATGCTAGGCACAGATTTAATCTAAATTGCCAGTACAGCATCACTAACAGTACTGATAGCAATGTCAGGCATGGACACAGTCGAGAAGGCCTATTTGCATTTGCTTTAGAATTTTCTATTATCTTCTCTTTTAGCATAAGAACACTTGGTGTCAATTTACTGTCCTGTCTCAGAAAAGACAAGACAAATTCCTTAAATATCAGGTACGCTGTCTGCAGGCAACAGGTTCCAAAAATGTTAAATAAGGGCATCTCTGTCAGAATATTACAAATATCACTACACATTGCCAGTTGAAAATAACACACCTGCAATGCAGTTCCACAGCTCAGCTGTGAAGCACTGGCCCACGGCTTGCAGACCTCCCCTGCCACTCCCACCATCCCAGCTTCTATTATAACTGAGAAAAGGGGAAACTGAGAATGGTGAGACAATCTGTGTTTCCTGAAAAGGGCAAATACTCTGCAAAGATGTACATAGGAAGGGAGGAGATGCTAAGAGACAGAAAACAGTTCATCCTTTAAGACCCACTTTAAAAAGGCACCTACCTAAGTAAATCACTTGGAATCAAGCTCTGTGATTTCTGTGTATCTGAAGACTAATTTAATCTCAATACAGCAGTATATCACAGGACACTGTATTATGTTATTCAGACAAATTACTGTTTGCAAAATGTCAACAATAGTTGCTTCAGAATATTTCTAAAGCAACTCTTGACCTGTGTCTTGTTTGGTATAAAATGAATTGTTTCCTTATGCCCTGTCAGAGCTCAGGTAAGTTTAGTTTTGCCTGATCAACTTGTGACTTGGAGAATCAGAGTTCTGCCCTTAGTGTTTGTGATTATAAATTCTGACTGCCACCCCCAAGAGTTCCGTAATGCATAGTTAAAATCTATTGATTTGGAAAATCCCTTTGCCATTTGCTAAAGTCTATTTGTAGAAGATGAACAAAAGACATGTCTAGACAGGACTGAAATAAATTAATTCTTAAATGTGAGCTAATATTCACAGAAAACAATATTCTGTTGCTTGACTCGAGCAGAACAAGAGATTCAGTTGATGTCCTGTGTCCCAACAGAAGATTTGGCTCCCCAGCCTGCTGCCATATGCTTCCTGTTTGAAACCAAACTCAACTGCAATCTCAAACACAGAGAAGACTTCTGAGGGAAAATGAGCTGCCATAATCATCCTCTGGGTTGTACCTTCACTGATTCCATGGTATTGGCTTGTCAGTTAATCCTCACTGTGGGTGTAATGTTACCATGCTGTCCATCAAATTACATCCACAGAAGAAAACAACACCAGCTCCTCACCTCTGGATAAACACCTGCAGACAGAAGCAGAGGACCTACACTGGGTCCAGTCTGCTCCTAGAGAACAGTTTAGAAAAAGAATGATATGAACAATGGAATTGGGTCTACATGCCATGAAGTACAAGGTAACAACTCCTATCAGGGCTGATTCTGTTTATGTGCTACACTGAGACTCCCAAATACACCCAGGAGTTTGGCAGAACTGGCAGAAGACAAGATCTAATGAGAGCTGCCCTTCTCAGTCATGGAGGTTTTTCACTGGAGCCAGAGCTCCTCCCCTTGTGCTCGAGAGGAAAACCACCTGCTCATCCAGAGACAAATAAATATTCCAGCATTATCCTTCCATTTCTCTACCCCTAATGCAAAACAACACTTTCTAACTTAACAATTCATTCTCTAAAGAGTCCTTCATAATGTAAATGTTAATTTCCTACTGCCATTCACTCCAGACAAACATTTATAAATACATGATTTCATCTTGAAATCTGCTTATCCAAGTGGTTAAAAATGTTTTCAATTGAGAATATGTTCCCATCCAAAGCAAAAGTTATTTCCATAATCAAAAATCACTGTTTCTCCTCCCCAACTTTAATCCATCTCAACAGAATGTGCAGGGGGAGCAGTTCAAGGGTTTTTTTTAGTTCACTTCATGAACCACTTGTACCAGAACTTTGCACCCTTGAACAAGTCTCTCAATTACTTTTTATGTACTGCATGTGCCTTCAAAAATGCTCTCTTGCCTAAGCACTCCTCTCTTTGGAACTAATAATGACTGAACAGAAGTATTAAAGGTAATTTGACTGAACAGAACTGTAAACCAAAAGTGATTTCTGTTCTGGAAATGCAGAACCATCACCATACCTGTCCCAACAAACCTATTCACAACACAAGTGCTTCTTTAGCTGCTCTGCACTTCTGCCTCTTTGGCAGTGTTTTGCCATTCAAAAACATCCCACTTTCAATACTGACATTGGAATTACTTGGTTAATATGTTTTGGAATACTTCAGCTTCCATAAAGATTTGATTTTGCTATGGAAAATTAGAAATGCCATCAGTCAGTACCACAAATATTTCTTAGCTCCTCTTCTTCACCTACATTTGGTGAGTGCCCATGTTTGACTTTATATGGAGCTGACATCTGTGTACGATATCAAATTCATTTACAACTTGGTCCGTGGCACAGGATTGGGAACAAGATGATTTTTAAGGTCCTTCCAACCCAAGCCATTCCATGATTCTATGAACTTTTCATGAGAATCCAGGAGAGCTAAGTGTTTTCTGTATTTGACAGCATAAACCAATGAGGTAATACTGCAACTCAGAACAAACAAGCCTGGTAGAAATTGTTCCTTCTTCCAGATCTGAAAGATATTTCAGATAACAAAGAGAACTGCAAATGCTTTAGGGCAGAAATGTGAACACATGCAAAGCATGAAAAATCTAAAGGAATCTTCTTGATTTGAGTATAATTCATAATTAGCAATGTCTTGTCACAGTGCCTAAAATACTAAATTTTTGTATACAATATTAATTTTTTATATACAAGTATTGAAAAAATAACTTTCTACTCAGCCAAAGTGTTTCAGTCCTCCATCTTTCCATTACTGAGCAGTGGATCTAAACACACATTTCCAGCATCCCTGAAATCCACATTGACACAAGCACCTCTCAGGATTAAAACCAAGTTTTCTCTATGAAAAATGAACCATCCTGGGGGCAGGCAGAACAGCTGCTGACTGCTGGATTACTGTGAACCACTCAGCTCCAGAGAGAGGATTCTCTCAGGTGTCCCATCCACCTCACACACCCCTGGGCACCCTGCCTGCTCTGCCCTGCCCATCCCCACCCTGGCAAAGGCAGGTACAGGGATACAGGAGACTGAATCCTCTGCCTCTCACATCTCACCAGCTCCTGCTGTAGGCTGTTCCTCTCTGTGATAAAGATGTCACACTACCCTTCCATATGAGTTTATGCCATTTACACAACAGTGTCATGACGTGCAGAACAGCAGAGTGACAATGAGACCAAAGGCATGGAGGCAAATTTTGCTTTACTGCACCATTGCCATGGAAGTTGGTAACAAACCCTGATGCCACAGAGGGCAAGGTACCAGTGGAATCTATCAACTTTCTTAATGTGCTCTCCAAATTACCACTTTCAGAAGGTCACAAGAGTTATCAGAATAATTATGACACTTTTTTAAAAAGCCAAAATATTAACAATATGTTTCATTTACCACCAAGACGTCAGAGCAGATAAAAGTGTTTCTTTTAGGCACGGTCATAGAAAAAGCTTTTCAGAAGGAATTTACACAATTTACCACATACTGAAAGGATACCAACATCTGATTTTACCCTACCACAGATACATTAAATAATTATTGATCAACATAACAGTATTGATCTGCTTAACTTAAGAAACTCTTATCATGTAAATTTAAGCAATATTACCTGCAGGTATGAAATTTTTCAGGCATTAAATATACAAAACAGTAAGAAGTCCTAGAGTCTGAAATTTCCTTTCTCATAATATTGATTTTCCATTAGAATCAAAGCAAACAAACAAACCCACAGAGAAATCCAGACATCAGGGCTGCAAGTCTCTTCAAAAGATGCCTACTTCATTTCCATCACTGCCAAGGCACCTGCCCTGATATAAAATTATACTTCATCCCTAACAGATGTTTGTTTGTATATTATTAACATCCAGTAATGAAGATTTTAAAACTTTCCCAGGCAAATAATCCAAATAGTATATCACTATGAAATTTTCCCTATTTTCCAACTTGTATTTTCTTTGCTGACATGTAAGCCTGCTATTCATCATCTAGCATTATGCATTTAGAGTCTGCATCCTCTTTGCTGCTATTTTTTATTATATTTGATTAACACATTGCCTGCTAACTGCTATTCTCTAAAATAGAACCCCCAAATTCTTCTGGTCTTTGTCACAGGTCAATTGTTGGACCCTCCCTCACCCCTGATGCTCTTTAGGCTCCCTCCCATCTGATGCCTTGCAAAGTCAAATTTACCAAAAGAATTCATTTGTGTCTTTTACACATAAATTAAGGTATACACAAATTCCAGTGTGAGGTTCGACTTTTCTGCATCACAAAAACCGTACTGGAGTTCAGTTTGTCCTGAATTTTAAAACTCAAGTTTTATTTCTGTAGAATTTCCAGTCAATCAATAGCTGTGAAGCTGTCAATTCCTGCTGAAGCACGAAAGTTTACTCTTAGACCTATTAATTAATCTCCTCTGGTTTTCCCATCATTTCCTCAGTTTGGGAACATCATACTGAACTCCAGTTTTGTCTTCCAACAGCACCTAGAAACCTTTCATAGTGCAAGATATACAAATTTAATATATACACTGTCTAGTCCATCAACCAGATCAGTAGTAAAAATTGATTGACCCCATACACAGAGGTGTCTAGAGAATCCCCTTCATCCCACTTTCCTGGTTTTCCAGTGAAGCTGACTGTGAGGAATCTTTAGACTAGCTCTCCACCTTCTCTGTAGCAGCTTCATTTGATTATCTACCCCTAGATACTGGTTTGTTTTTCATGAAACCATCAAAATCTTTGGACCAAAAATAAAGAACTGGATACTCAAAAATTGCTTTATTATTTATTTATTGCTTTAACTGGAAAGCAACCAGTTAAAGCAATAAAATGTACATGCCTTTTACTGAACTCACACTGATGATCCCATCCTCCTACATGCCAGATTTCCATCAACTTCAGTGCTCAGCATTGGAATATTAACAATTTACATCATTATTCTGGCACTGTACTTACAAGTGAGATGTGATATACAACAGCAAAAGAGATAATTTATGGTAGTCCTTTGCATGCTACCCACAGAAAGAAAAACTAAAATCTACAGCAGCAGGGGATAAAATATTGGGTTTAGACACTGACTTGAGTAGACCTTGTGACTAGAATTATGTTTGGTGGAGAAATCTGATAGTGGAATATGGAGATGTCTTTTGTAACAAGTATAATCCCTAACAGTGCAGAGTCAGAAGATTTCAGATTTGGGACTGAAGAGAAATCCAGATCCATATGCACAATAGCCTTGTGCCCCTGGCCAAAATAATTGTAGTGATGGACATTCAGAAGCCATTTCTGAACATGATCTGGATGCAGTAGAATATCTACTTATGCTAGAGTTCCACTGCTCACAATCCAAATACATCACTTTTCTCATGTTGACTACATTCAAAAGAATTACCCACAATAACTTGTCTATATCAATGCCTGTAGGATGGGTAAAAGAAGAAATAGCAAAACATTTTTTAAAAATAAAAGAGAGCAGGTATAGTTCAGGTATAGTTTATCCTAAAACTGAACAGAATAACGTAATATGAAGACAGACCTGAAGAGATGAATTCATATAGCTTGGGAAACAATCAGTTGCAGAGGATTTGGGCAGAGCAAATTTACCAATGACAGCCTGTATAGTGTAACTGTTTAACAAAAGGAAACAGCCTCCAATATCAACACGTTTAGGTTTCATTGGATGCAAAATAACCCAGCTTCTCCATATTAAAGCACAGGTGGTTTATTCAGCATTGAAAAGCATTTCCTCTCAATTTATCTTTACTGGGAGAAAATTTCCCAGGTTCCCCAGTGCCAGCAGCATATGCTGAAAGGAGAAAATTTAATCAGTTCTAAATACTTCTTTGGTTTGTATCTCCTGTACATCTGAGTGAGGGGTGGGGGTATTTGTCTCACAATTAAATTGAAAGAGAAGACTTTTTCATAGGATGTCACAGAAATTTAAAAGTAATTTCTAAGAAGGTGCTTCATAATGCAAATCCAGGTAAAGGCAACTTTATTTCTTCCTGTCTAATTCTTCAAGGGTGTGTCTGTGACAAAGCATACCTAAAACATGTCTGAATAGTATTGCATTATATTTCATAACATTCTACCATATCCAAAAATCCAAAGTAATAGAAAGCATTAATATGAAGCAAATTTAATATATGAAAGAAGGAAGTATTTCTGCAGTGCATCTTGTGCTAATCTTCTCACATGACACAACAATGCTCAGATCAACACCTTTTGGCAAATAAAATATCATATATATGTATCTACACACACATAAATATGTATGTGGTGGTATGCATTTTTATTATTAATTTGGAATTTGGGTAAGCCTATCCATACATGCTTATATTACTGAGATTGTATAATTTCCTCTACTAACATTTCATCATTTTTCTCACCTTACAATGATGCCCTTCACAGCTGGGCAGGAAATAGTTTTCTTGTCATATAAAATTTTTGAGACTGCATATTGCTATTGGTTTGATTTAGGATGAAAATAAGGGTAAAAGAATAACAAAACAAAAGCCTTTTGCCAATATATCCACTGGTCCTGTGGAAAGCCTTGGCTGACCCTGTACTGCCTAAGGTCCACATTGCTTTTTTTGAGATGGGTATTTGTTTGTTTCTCTGTGTGGCTTCCTCTCCCTTCACCATAGAATTTCCAGCCATAAACTAGAAATGTTGGTAAAAGGATTCTTGGTGAAACCAGTAGAGGTCTGTAAAAAACTTTATTTCCATAAATGTAAAGACCACCAGCCCCTTTCAGACTGACCCCCTCATTTTATGCTTTTACTGAAAGCTGGTAAAAGCACAGAACCAGGAAGAGAATACATAAATTTATCCCAGAGTGACTGCTGGCAGAGTAGAAGTAAAGTCAAATGGGAATGAGTGTGTAATTCAATATTCTGTTTAAATCCTATTCACTGACAGATAAGAAATAAATAGTTTTAGTTCAATTACTAAAATATTTTAGTTTTAATATAGTCCTTTTTAACGTGTGTATTTATTGTTAGCTTCCAAACCTGTAAAATCTTTATTTACGTGCTTTTTTATTTTAATCACCCTAGCCATCTGTAGCACATCTGTTACTTGCTAGAATACAGTAATTAACTTAAATGTGGACTGGGTACTATCCTGAATCAACAGATATCAAAGCAGCTGCTTTGATAAGAGCCACACACCCCTTTATCAGCTATAATAGTGGCTCAGGTTAGAGCTGGATTTATTATCTGTCCCCTAAACGTGTGTGATCTATCTCTATGTAGTAATTCAAAGAAAGCCTTGATTTTTTTGATGTTCTCCATCTTAGTTGGAAAATGGTCTCTGTTAAGGAGACATCTCATATAAAAAGACAGATACTCTGATATTAGTATCTATTCAGTTTTAAACACAAAAATCCAAATGTTTCACATTTACGGAATTAGAAATCCTGTCTCACAGAAGTTTTTCTGCTGAGTATTGGGAAAGGGATCCATCTTTGTGGTCTCTGCTGGAGAGAGCACATTTACTGAATCTATTACAAAAGTTCTCAGAATCTTAATTTGTTAGGTCTTGAAATACTGTGAAATGCTGAATCCACATAACTACCATTCCTAAATTTGTAAGTGGCTTTGAATTGGTCACACGACTGCAGCCATTAGACTTCCCAGCCAACTGGATCTGTCTTTAATTGCATCCTCAGTACAAGTCACTTTTGACAATCCTGTTACGTTTTAAACAAGACATAACAGAATCCATCATGACTCCCTGGATAATTACATTTTGTTACCTTAGAGGTCTGTGGCTCCTATAATTAATTGCATTCCTTTTAAAGTCAGCCTAGAAGAGAATGGCTTTCTGCCAAGAAAGTTTTTAAAATGTTCAAAGACCCATTCCAAGGAACAGCAGGTGCTCTTTGTTTTTATTTCTCAGTGTGCTCATGCCAGAGAAGCAGGGCATTCAATTGCCATGTGTCCACAACCTAATGCTCTCTCCATCTCCATAAAAGAGAGAGATTATTGTACCATTCAGAGCAATACTCCAATAAACACAGTAAGGACTGGACTATTAGGAAGGCTGTTTTGGGAAGTTGCTCTCTTGAGGAAACACGGTTCATAGGTGCCTGTGGAAAAAAAAAAATCGGCTACAGTATTTGTGCATCAAACCTTTCATCACATGTGTTACATCCTCAGTGAGGGTGCTCAGCCTGTTAGTGCTCAGAACACAAAGCATTTCAATCCGCCTTCCCTGGGCAGCAGGGAGCTCATTAGTACCACCAGCTCACCATCTGTCTCTGAAGGAGGAAGAGACGGAATTAATATATGATGGAGCAGAAAGGAAAAAAAAGGCAAACAAAAAAGTGGTTGGAAGCAGCAGGATGTCATCCAGAATGGCACACAATGTTTCCTTTGAAATAATTTCTCCTTGTCTGCACAAAACATGGAGAACAGTTTGGGCATGGCTATGAAACATTCACAGAAGAATTTGTAAAGACTGAATTTTGGTACTTTTAAAAATAGTGTTGTTCAAAAATCCTCAGGAGATCTTCATTAAATGCAGCTGTCCACAGATGAATCCCGTGAAACCTTCCTAGTGCTGTGCTCCCTGAAGGGGCAGGCAGCAGCTGAAATGCTTTCCTGCTTTGGGGCACAATGAGAGGAAAGGTAACAAAAGTGAGCAGCTCTGGGTACAGACTGAGGCACATCCTGAAGCACAGCCCACGTGTGGGGTCTGTGACAGAGGGGAACAATCATTTATGGCTGCAAAGGGCCACACCTGGCCTGCTCAACCACAGTAAAAGCTGCAATCACCCAGCTGAGGAACGGCCTCTTTCCCACGTCAAGTCAGTACAGGTCACTAGGAAAGCAAGAAGAGGCCAGAGAGGGAGAAACTGGGGTTGGGATAAAGCCATACATGCTCACAGCTAAACCAGAACTGAAATCTCAAATTATGAAGTCCAGGCTCAACCTCAAAGACAATCATGAGGTGAATCCGGTACCATCTGGTCCTTCAGATCTGGTCAGAATTCTGACAGAAGCATTCACAAAGAGAATACATCTTACTGAAAAATCAGGAGTGGCTGCACAAAGCACTTAGGGCCTTAAAACAGGGACCTAAGTATCAGCCCTTGAACTGATCCCACAGACCTTGGGATCAGAGCAGCAACTTCCCAGATGTACAAAGATGAACAGCTCAGATATTAAATGTCCACAATCTGAGTCTTTCAGTTCTGTTTTCTTTGGCTGTTAACTTCTTTGTCAAGGAAAAGACTCTACAGGCCACTTAAAAATTGTGGGGAAAAATCCAGCCAAATAACACAGAACACTTAAGTCAGACAGTGGCATTTACATTGATGTACCTAAGCAAATGCTTTGATTTTCAGAATGACTGAGAAGTTGCCAAAAGGTATTGTCAGGCAGTGCTGTTTTTTGGAAAACCAACTCGTTGACCTACAAGGTATTACAATTCGCTTTCAGGTTTTTAAATTTATTTATTTCAAAGTTGTGTTCTGCTAAAAGGGGGAAAATGTCTAGCTATGAATTCCAAAAAATGTTAATGGTGCGACCTCAGTTTTCTGCTGATCATGAACTATGTGGCACTTGTCCAATGAACATAATAGAGTGGGAAAATGAGTAACTGAGTTCTTGAAAAAACAGAGTGAGTATGTCATCAGCACACAGAGTAAATGTACTTCTGTGCCACTTTCTGGGTCACAGACATTCTCACAGCCCACAATATCCTTCTCCTATCTCATACACTTCTGTGGGTCTGACCTACCTTGACAGCACATCTTTGTCATATTTGCAACTTCAAAAGATGAATGTAGCTACAAAAGCAACCCACTATAGCAGCACATTGGTGAAACCAAATCTTACATCTGAAGAAAAACATGTTAATGACTCAAATTCAGCTCTGTTTTACAGTATGTGTAGCTGGACTGGATCCCTGATTTTCATTGGAACTGCCCCAGCAATGCAACCAAAGAACCCTTTTTATCATCAGTGTAACAAAGAGGTGAGTCCAGTTCACAGAACAAGAGCTCTTACACTTCCTTGTAAAAGTGTCATCTAGGTTAGTTATGAAAAACATTTCCATTTCTGAAGTTCCAGTGCCAGTGGCAAGCAGATTGTTTGCTTGCATTATATTAATTTCTGCTACTCATGGACAAATGTACAACAATGGATAGAAGCACGTAAACTATTGGATGCAAATCCCTGCCATAGAAGAAAATTCAGAAATACTGATCCCAAGACAGTGAGACAAGACACAACTGCTCATACTGGTTTTGTACCAAGGAATGGAGTGGCTACAGCCCTGTTCACAGGATGAGGTATAGAAAACTGGAAATCGTGAAAATCGTTGGTAATAGGGAGACACAAGCCAGGTCAGCACAGGAAATATGACTTTGCTTGTTGTAAACAGCTATTTGCTTCTTTTTAAGACTTTAGCATGAGGTTTATTCAAGTCACTACTGTACACTCAGCTTTCAAGGTTTCAGTGTTGTTGGCTATTGATAAAAAAATAAATGCACGAACACTGGCCTTCACAATGTATTTAACAAGCCTCTCCAAATCTGAAATCAATAATCTTAGCACTACCCAACTAAATTGCAACACTGCCTGCCTCTAACACAAAAACAGTGTAGACTTTCTAAATCCAGTAGCTGACCATGACAGCTGATAATCATCTAAATCTCTTGTACCTGTTGGCACACAAAGAGCAGCTGTTGTAGTATTTATGACAACTATGGCCCCAGGATTAGCATTTGGGTTCTGCTCAAGAAGTCTGCTAGGTAATAAATGCCATAAGGAAAATGATGTCTAAAAATTAACCTTCCCTTGTGGTTAATTTTGTTGGATGGTAATTTTGAAGGTGATTGCATTTCTTGAGGGAAAGGAGTTTGACTAGATTGATGACCTCCAGAGAACCCTTTAAGGACCTGGCGAGCATCCACTCTCTTCAAAAAGAAGAGAAGCATGTGCCACGTGCACAGTAATCACTGCTGTTGCAGAATTTTATCTGCTGAGCAGTAGATAAAAACAAGGTGCCCCAAAGCCAGAAATACAAACAGATGCACAAGAAAGAGGAGTGAACAACTGCCAGTCCTGAAGATAGATTTTCGCAAGGAGATTCACATACAAGTTCATGACACTTTTTGTTTTGATGAACCTCTAGCAAGCAAGCAAGCAAGCAAAAAAATTATAAATATATATGCACATATATATCTATATATATATATATACAAGTGTGTGTGTGTATATATATATACACACACACACTTGTAGACCATTAACATATTTCTAAGTTATCTGGAATAATTTTTCAAAACAAGGTACTCTGCACATAACTGGAATTATGTCAAAGTAGAATCCCTTCTTTTTCTTTGTTTAGGTTTTGCCCTGAAGAATTTTTCAAAGGTTTTTATTTATTTATAATCTAGGTAGGCCTCCTAAAGGGTTGGAATCTTGTTTGTTCTAACAAATTGCAATCATAATTAATAAATGCACTAAACCTGCTGTCAACCTAACTGATGAGGAAAATTTGACTGTATCCTAGCAGGGAAGGATTTTCCCCTGCTGTGCCTTTTTTAAAACAAAAAAAAAGAAATCTACTTTTGGTTCAGGACAGAAGTATTGAAATGAAAGAAATTATATTGAAACTTTAATATTCCAAAGAAGTTTTAAAAGCATGAAATTTTAATTTTAAATTTAAAGCAAAATTTAAGTTATGACTAGAATTGAATTAAGCCCTTGGAGATCATTAAAATGGTAATTTGAAAACAGGAGATGATTGTCCTATTTTATCTATTGCTCCTCTAAGAAACAAACTTCTGCTTGATCTGGTGTGCTGCTAGCCCACCATATTCCTGTTAGTGTGTCTTTCTCATGGACATCTACAAGCTTTTTCCAGAACTATCTAATACTTGTGAGTTTCACTGAGAAGTGAGAGAATTATCTCCATTTGGTGACCCAGTGCTCTGAACTTTGTTCATGGGACAAATTCACAGTAATCCCAGGCACTTTGGTGAGGGTAAGAAGAAATATCGTAAAACTATCATAGAACTACACTCATTTCTAGGGTAAAGAATAAGGAAAACAGAAGGGAAAAGGAAATACAACATAAAAACCCAACACACCTTAAAAGGTGTCAAAAATCCTATGCACTAAAAGCCCACCACCAACACTGCTAGGATAATTACCAAACACACTGCAATAACTTGTCATTAATAGATAATCACACTGAACTTCTAGGATTCCAAATTATGAGGACAGTGCACGTGTTAAATATTTAATTGGAAATAACCAATTACATTAATTAGGGGAACTTCAGGCTGTTGTTCCAGTGGTAATTGTATTTGTCAGGGCAGAGAGAGATATACTCCACAATGTCAGTATAATATTCTTCAGAAGAATAAGTATTGATTAAACCTAACTCTGGTTATCTAATTGTGGCTAGAGGAATTATGGTGCCATTTTCAGCCCAGACGATAAGTAAATGAAGACTATGTCTGTGATAAAAAAATAAAAACAATAAAGCTATTAGGTTCCATGTGATGCCTTAGGAGCTTGCCTGGAGAATTCCCTTAAGTAAAGCTGGGGATACTATTAAAAGCAGTGAATCATAACAACTGCCATAATGGAATTATCCAACACACTTTCCTGCTCTGCTAAACTTGCACCCCGTGGACAACAAGGTACAGGAAATCACCCTCTGGGAAAAACTCTTCACTTCTCTAGTGTGTTGTTATGTAAAAGACTCAGGTGGCAATTTACTATTTTCTGTTCCAACTTTTTTTCACCCTTCTTAGCCACCAAGCCTGTCTGATTTCATTTGCTATTGATGATGTTTAGCTCAGGGCCATAGAAATTAAGCTCTTGAAGGACTCATTTCACCTGGAATTCCCATGATTAAAGGTATGCCTTGGCCAGGACAGCCAGAGCAAGTTTCTGACTTTCCAGTCACTCTCCACAATACAAACTATTTATGTATGCTCAAGCTCCATAACAATACCTTGCTCAAACAGAGCCATTGGGGGTCTGACAGCAGTGTTTAGCTATCAATATAAACACTGACCAAGCTCATATGAAAATTATACATCCCTAGCTCCAAATCATCTGACTTTCTAACAGAAAGCTGGCCGAGCAATGTGCTATCTTCACAGGTCCCAGAATACACGTATTAAACAGTGTTAAGCAGGAAGCTTCTGCTGAATTTCTGCCTGTGTCATTCAGTCTATCCCTGCTAAGAATAACTCTCTGCTCCAGTAACCCAGAAAGTGGAGCGACACCCTCTGCTTCAGCCCTGCAGCCAGGCATCCCATACGGCGTTTACTCAGTCTTGTGCTGAATCCCTGTGCTTGGATACGACATTCACAAATTAAATGGGGTAGCAGAGACATGACAGATGTGACAGAAGATAGAAAAAAAAACAGGAAAAAATAGCATTCCCACCATAAGAACAAGAAGCATACATGGCAACTCTATGTAACAAAGGAATAAAATTTTAAGAAAAAATTACTCCACCCTGTATAAGTTTTAAAGGCTGTTGCAAGCTGGAGAGACTCCACTTCAAAATTTCTTATTTTATTAACTTTCTCAACAGCTCTAAGCATTTTTTCAAGATCATTTTATGGCTAATAAATTATCATTGTTTTGAATTGTCTGAAAATCATGAATCAATTTTGTCACAAAGCAGATCTGTTTGATTAAATGTTCTTGTTCCTTACTGCCTCAGTCTTGCCATTTTCCCCATTTGCTTCCTATATTTCTTTGCCTCTCCTCACATCACCCTGCTGTAGTGCCTTTAATATAAAAGATGGCCTTCATTCTCATGTAGTATTTAAATTCATCATGTCTGACCTCTTCAAATGCAATGAATGCATAATTAATTTTCATTATAAATTTAGAATACTTCCTCTCTTCTTGCCAGTTCAAGCTTCCTGTAGCTTTCAACAACTATCTTGTTTTATTTTATATTCCGTATGAAATTCTTTCATGCTGTCTTCCTTTCAAATTTCACTTCACAAACAATTTGAGTCTGGTGCACACAGCAGGAACCTGCTCAGAGCCTGATGCAAGAATCACCAGTAAAAGAATGGCTGTTTGGTCCATCACTAAAACACAGACTGTACTCATAGGGCTGGAAAAACAACTGTGTGCATCATCCACCCCAGAAAAATAGGGTTTAGGATTAATGTGCAGAGTCCTTACTGTTAATAACAAAAATTTAAGGAATAGATAAAGCACTGAGCTAAAAGTATACACTTATTTCACTTCTTAAATTTTGTGATTACTTCAGCATTTTTCTCTTTTTCATAGTCATTAGGAATGTTCTTACTCTCATATTCACACAGATTTCCAAAATCTTGGTACAGGCTTTGTTGGGGTATTGCTTCTCCTCTTAAAAGAGGTTAACAATCCTATTTCACTAAAATACTGCCAATTGCAGCTTCAGCTGGCAATGGGTAAGTAACACAAATTCATGGGGACAGGGTGATCAGCCACAGACTACAGGAAAGGAAAGCAGCTTGCTCAGGTTGCATTTCAGCACCTTTCATGTCAGGGGGATCACCTGAGGGAACTTCCTTGCAACTTTACGGCACTAAAAATTAAGAACTTTGCTGAGCAACCATCAGGCTTCTATAACCGACCAGAACAGTTTTGAAATGTACCTCAAGCTGAACAAATAGACTTGTGAAACTGTAGCACTCAGAATGTTTTCCTATGAAGGACATAGAGATGGAAGACTTGTTTAGTACACACTTATTTCCACTTAATTCCCAGTTTGTAGGAAAAACATAGCAGTACACTTCCTGTAGTCTTATGATTTGACTAAATCAATTTTGGGGTCTTTTTATGACAACTGCATTAACTTTAGTTCCTGGATTTGTTCTGTTTTCTCAAAATAGTCTTTGAAGAAAGGAAAAAGCAAAGAACTTAAGAACAAGTGATCAGTCATCACTAAAATATCAGATCTCCATAACTCCTGCTCAATTTAGTTGCCTTGCACTCTGTAAAACACACCATTTAAAGACTGAAGCTTAGTTGGTGCATCAGATCTACTGTAACTGCACAGGAAAGCCTTCTATATGCAAGTTACTTTTTTACAACTCAACTTCGAAGTTTAGTTGTTCTGCTTTTTTCAGAATCCTCCATCTCTACTAGCTCACTGACTTGAAAGGATCCCTTTTTCACAACAGCAAACTCTAAGTTGTCTGAGGTCGTTTTGTTAAACTATTTTTTTGCAAGAAGTAAGTAATTTTGCTCTAATTCCCATCCTGCTCTCCAACCAGATCAAATTTTAAGCTATAGGAAAATTCTTGTCAAACAAGGCCCCAGTGCCATGACATCAAGGCAGAAAGATGACACATTAAGAATACAACAGTGGCAATTGTTGTTTTGATGGATTGTTGCATGAAGCATAAGTCAGGTATGAGGCATGAAGTGTTGCATTTTCCTCTTTATCCACTAAAAAAATACCAACAACCACATAAAAAAAAAAAACCACAAGGAAACTGCCCACATCTGTGAACTTTTCCTTCTGAATATAATTTGGTTAAATTAATGGACAGCTATCTGCCATACTGTCCTGGTTTTGGCTGGGGTGGTGTTAATTTTCTCCTCAGAAGCTGGCACAGTGCTGTGTTTTGGATTCAGGATGAGAATAATGCTGATAACACTCTGATGTTTTGGCTGCTGCTCAGCAGTGCTCACCCTACGTCAAGGACTCTTCAGTGGCTCATGTCTGCAGTGAGGAGCTGCACCAGGAGCTGGCAGGGAGCACAGCTGGACACCCATCCTGCAAGGCCCAAAGGGATATTCCACACATGCCCAGGAAATCCACAGGGAGTTGGCTGGGAGGTGCCAGTCATGCTGAGGGACTCACTGGCATCGGCAGCAGATGGTGAGAAACTGCAGCGAGCTGTGCTCCTTCTTAGTGGGATTTCGTTCTCTCCCTCTTTCTGGTGTCCCCCTTTTCATTAGAATTGTCATTATTAAATTTTATTTCAATTCTAAAGCTATTCTTATCTCAAACCACAGGTTTTACTTGTTTGGTTCTTTACCCTGTTCTCCTCCCCATGCGTGAGGAAGCAGCAGTGTGGGGTTAGTGGCTGCCTGGGTTAAACCAAAGCATGAGCACCATGTATTGCTGCTGCTATCTGCTATACTTGGATCTAAATAAACTGTAATAGGAAACTAAACAACATTAAAGAGAAGCAAATGGCTCCAATTCCAGAGATTTAACAATGCACTAGAGATTATTAAAAAAAAGGGGGGGAAAGAAGGTTATATCATACACAGTATCCCATATAATTAATAGATTTAATTCCCATCAAAACCACCTTAAACAAAGGAGCCCTTGAAAAAGTGATACCAGTTTCTTAACCATGGTCTTGGAAAAGAGTTAACACACTATGCAGAGTGCAAGCCTGGAGACTGTGACTACACACCAAGAGCACACATATCAATTTCCTGGTTCTGTGGAGAGATGGTGAAAAGGGCATTTACTCTATGGTTAGACATTGATACAACCATCCTGGAAATTATCCTGGAGAGAAGGAGGAGAAAGGGAAATGCTTGAGTGGAGAGAAGATTTATTGGATAATTTAATAGGATTTTCTCATCACTAAATTCTATTTTTTTTCTGTTCCTAATCACCTTTCTTCTACCTCATTAAATCCAATTTCACTTCATCTTATCTTTCTTTACTCTCTAATTTCATAGACCATCATGTAATTCCTCTCTTGCCAAATAGCACACTCTTTTTGCATCAGTCTTTCCACATCTACTTTTCCCCACCTTATCATTTAGCTGCCTCATTTCTTCCTAATCATTATCTCTCTTGCCATAAACTTGTCACTGCTATAGTGGTGTCCATCCTTCTTTCTGCATCCTTATGTATCTCTGCTTTCCTTGATTTCTTTCTTTTGGCCAATTTGTTGACTGAGCCATTTTAAATTTCTTCATTTTTCTTGCTTCAAGGAACATATATATATATAGATATAGATAGATAGATAGATTAGATAGATAGATAAACAGATAGATATGGATAACATCAGCTATACAATCATTGAATTGTATTATGGGGAATTACATCCATGCTCCTGCACACATTGTTAACTATACTGAGGGTTAACTGTATAGGAATAAAAATAAATTTAGTACTTCTACAACATTTGGACTGATCTGCATTTTACTCATGCCCTGGAATAACACTCTCTGTTTCAGCAATGGACATTTCAGTAATTCTGCATATTTTCTGATCTGACACATAATGAGTAAGTTGAACATTATGTCATCTTGGGGAGATTCAACAATGTGCTTGGTGCAGCATTCAGCCTTGTCTGCATTGGAAAGACTGAAACCTATCAAACAACATTTCAACCACCTTTTGTAATTTGTCCCCCACATATTCTTGATGAAAGAAAAATGTATACACACACACAAAAATCCTCCTTAGCCATGTTCAACATCTCTCAAGGTTTTAATGGAAAATATGGGGGAGAAAGTTCACTGCCAGCATCAGTAATTGCTTTTACCACTTTTGAAATATTCCCTAGTCTATCATGATAGATCTTTTCAATGAGTCAATTATCATCTAAGGCAAAGAAGGGGACTGGGACACCCCCCAAAAGGGCAAGGCCCCAAATAATCAGACACTGTGGGAGGTTTGACTCGTTCCTGTAATAAATGCACCTGTCTGCAGGAAGCCAGCTCTGTTCAGCTGTTTGCATCACATTACCACAGGCACAGGATCACAACAGTGAGCAAAGGAAAATCCTCCCAGAAATGGGAGCACAGGATGCATGCAGGAACACTCACAAAGGACCTGGATAAGTATCAGCTTCATGACATTTGGCTCATGCATCACAAAGGGATGCATGAGCCAAATAAGGCTTCTTGCCTTATAAAAGGCAAGAAGCAGCCCTGTCCAAGGCCCCAGGCCAGGGATGTGGGGCACACACAGAGGATTCTTCCAGTCACTATGATCAGGATTGAGGTGGAGTTTCCAACCCACCTTTGACCAGTTTGAAGTCAGGTATCACGTCCATGCATCGTGTCCTCTCCAAAACCAAGAAGTGTTGGTGCATTTGTGCAATGGGTTCCTGAAGTCCTAAACTCTGATTGCCCTGAGCTGCCCCTGAAGAAAGACAGCTCACATGGATAACACCCATCACCCAACAGTCTGCCAGCTCTTCAGTAAACTGCATATTCAAGCAATCACCCCAGAGGGATGAGCAACTCAGGAAAGAGAGAATGTACCAACCTCTTCCCTAATCTTTATGACTGAGGGAAAAGATGTTCAGGGGACAACATTACCAGCAATTACTAAGGAACAGATATTGGGTGTCTTGTGATTTAAAACAAAAAAGAACCTAGGAATATCTAATCATCAGGTGAGCAGAATGTTTTTAGGAGTACAAGCAGTGTTGTTGGGAGCTCAACCTATTCTCAGTTTATCTTTGGGAAAAGGCTAAAATATAAAATATTAACAGCCACATATTGTCAGTGTGTTCATATATTCACATGGAATAGTTCAAACTGTAACCCTCTATATTTCCAAACAGAAAACAGAAATTTGGCATGAAATATTTGAATGTAGCAGTTTTAGATTTAGCCTTGCACATCTTTTGCAAGGAGACCCCAAGAAGACCTAATTCTTCTTTGATCCTTCTGATGAAACTACTGGGTGGACAGAGGATTGACTGGAGACTATGGAAGGAGGCAAGTTGAAATCATCTGCAAGGATGTAAATCCTAAATTCCTAAAATTCCTAAATTCAAAAACACAGTATGTGAATGAATGGGGTTCTGGGACAGGCAAATTTTTTCCCACTGGTCTTTTTTTTTTCCTGCTAAAAGTTCTCTATCTGCTTATCTTTCTTTTTATTTCTTTTCTGTCAGACAAAGATTTGATACTACCACTCTCATTAACAGAGCATCTCTTTAAAATCAACACTCATATTCCCATTCTTAGGAACCATATGTAAAATGAAAGTGCAGAAAAAAACCCACAAATCAAATCAATTCCAGTTTGTTCTGTATGGTATTTTCCAGCCAAGGGCCTTAATGTTATGTTTTATCATGTTTAAGAATGTACGACTCCATTGGAATCAACTTAACTAATGGCATGTCAAAAATATATTTTGTTGCATTTATCTAAGTTAGTAAGAAATTCAAAATTCCTTTAATGACAAACTAATATATTTTCATTTGCTGTCAAAGAGTCTTTGATGTTATTCTATAAGTGAATGCATCTGTTGCATTAACATTCTTCTGTAAAGCTACATTCATCATTTGCTTTAGAAAATAACCTCTCAACCATAAAACTGGTTCATCTGGACATTAAAATGCAGAACATCAAGACAGAAATAGGAAGAAGAAATCATTTAGATACAAAGATACAGTAGTAAAACCTGATTCCCTGCTACGTTAAAACATACTTGTGCTCAACTTCATTTTTTGCTTTTTTATCACTATCACTGCTAGTACAGTGAATTCAAAAATAAAGATTCATTATACCAGAATAATATACACCAAGAAAAGCAATATATTTCCACATATCTCTGCTCCTGATTTTATCTACATAATGAAGAAAACTTTTGTTATTCAGGGCGTTAAGTACCTAGAGCATGTGGAAATGAACATACACGTGGCATCAGCCAGTTCACTGGCAGCTTCTCTGAAGAATGGATTTCGTTTGGGGACAGACTCAGTGGAGTCAAAGAAATTCTGAGAGTGACCAAGAAGATGGGAATCCACCACATGGGACATTGAATTGTGATTGCACAAACAGAAAAAAAAAATACAACAATTAAACGAATGCAACATCTTTGCTTCAACCTTGGAAAATATTTTGGATTTAAGGCCTGATATGACTGATCCATATCCAAAACATCACATGAAAGCCCTCTAAGTTTACCAGGCCTGGGAACTGACAGCCAGTGAGTGAAAATACAGAAGCAAATGGGCACTCATTTGTCACAAGCAGAAGACGATGACAGAATTTTAAAGACACCATTTTAATATTTTACCATGCAATTTAGATTTCTTCAAGAATGCAGAAACTTTAAAGTCTTTTATAAAGAAAATGTTAATTAGTGTAAAGTGATAACTTGTCACTGCTTATTTCTAAAAACATGTGAGCAAAATACCAACGGGGAGAAGGAGAGGGATGAAATTTTTGTTCTGCAAGATGCATGTTAAATCTACCCTCTTCTCAGGTCATGGGTTTTTTTGTTATTTTAAAGCTTCATTCACAGTTGTTCCTATCCTACTTTTCTCTCAAAGCCCTTTTTCAGCCACAACTTTGTATGTCTCTGGTGCATCAACATTTTAATAACAGTATAGGGCTTACATTTGCTGTTTTCCTTCATTCTGTGCAATAGCTTATTATTCAAAAATAGTCATCAATCCCTTTGGGCCACAGTCTTAACTGAGAGTAGGGCTGTCAGTATTAAAGTGTCTGAAACTGTCAATTTAGTTGAAGAAAACAGATGATAACATACACAATCTATGTCATTTGAGGCTCCTTATTTTCCATTCAGAATTTACATGATTACTGAAACAAGCCAATCTTCCCTAAACCAAGGGTAATTAAAAAGACAAAATCTGTAAGAAATACAGATCTTAAGGACAGGCTTAGATTAATCAAGTCCTAGAAGAGATGGGAGACAGAACTGAGGACAATGGTGTTTCTTAAAAGCTGAAGTATTCTGTGATATGAATCTTAATAACCCTGTAGTGTGTCTCATGGACAAGATAAGTCTTCTACGAGTGGAGAGCTGGAAGAACAACAGCAATAATGCTGCTGTGGTGGAGGAAAGTTTTGGGGTCAGAAGGTCCTAGTTCTGTCACTTAACCATAGTTCTGTAGTCCCAGGTTGCTAAATTTCTCCATTCTCCAGCTTTTCTTCTGTAAATGGGGGAAAAATTTTGCTTTTGCCCAAACAAAACTCCTCTTGACCCAATGAGAATACCAAATCAGAGTTGCACACACACACACCCCCCCATACTTGCTCACACCTACACACTCTGGCAGGGAGGACTCAGACTCCACAGAGAAGCACTTCATGTCAGTGCATACCAGGAAATATTCACTAACAGGCATTGACCTGGCATGTGGGAATCAACATTGCTTTCACAGCTAACAAAGCTATTTTTCTCAGATTATAGTTCTACTCTACTACACAAATTTAATTAATTAAATTAATTCATTACATATGGCCACTACTCTCTCTCTCTGTAACTGCATTTTCTCACTTCACCTGTACAGAATATGGTGTGCTTAATTATAAATGGATAATATTTTGTTTTACCACACTTGTCAAAAATAATCAAAATGTTACATATTGAAATATTACACACAAAATATTAAATGTTAAAAAGGCCAACACACTTTTTTGCACGTTTTAATTGCAGATGTTGTTTTTTGAGAATTTTTCTACCTAGTGGATTTCAAAGAGTGGCATTTCTGCTTATTCATGTGTCAGTTTATGCTCTTTTCCTTTCTTCAAAACTAATTAGTTTATATAACAAAGTTTTTCATCCCCGCAGACATTAAGATTTCAGCATAAAGTCTGATGGAATGAAGAATGGCACAAATATTCAGATGACAAGCATTATTTAAAGTTCTAACATTAAAAATCACGCTAACATTTCCAAGTGACCAGACTTCGTAACTCTTCAGCAACAACTGCAATATATTTTCAACTTCCTAGGAAATTCCTATCTTTATCAACATTTAACTTTTTTTTAATGTCTCAAGTTGTATTACCCCATTAATCAAACTGGTAGTGAAGACTTGAATTTCCCATTTAAGTCAAAAGTAGTAGCTACACAACTGTGAAGAAATATTAGATTACATGTCAGTCAATCTCTGAAGCAAACACAACACATCAGTCCCTGCAAATCATTTATAAATCATTCAAAATGTCTCTTCTAAAGTCTTCCAATCAAGATTTAAGTCGTGCCAACAGTGTATTTTACTAAGATGCTTCTGCTGAGAAAATATCCTGTTTGTTTCCATTGGGCTGAGACTAAAAGTAGCTGTAAGGTAAGTTTTAAATGGTTAAAAGGGGAATGGTGTTTCACAAAGGTTCAAATTAAAAGAGCAGAGAAGTGAAACATCCCATCTATTAGTCAGTAATAACACGACTGGTTTAGTGACAGGAACATGCTCAGAGCTGCATGCAAAAGAAAGAAGACAGGAATCCTGCCCCAAGGCAGCTATAATCACACACAAGACAGACACATAAGGCATTGCAGAGCTGAAGACAACTTTATCTTAAACTGTAAATCATTTTAAGAAGACCTAAAATCATTTGTATTACCTATCAGTATCAATCACACATAGGAGATGAATTCTTAGAAAAGGGTATGTATGAAGAGAGTTTATTTCCCCACTGAATGGGGAAAAGCTTCCAGGTGTAAATCAGAGATCAAAGTTGAGACTGGAAAAAAAAAACAGAAAACAAAACCAAAAATAAATTATTGAATGGGAAGAGCATGCTAAGGAAATAGAAGGTGAGAAAATCAGAAATGTAAACAGAATCGAAGAGCAGCATATAAATGGATGGCATTAGTTTTGCTAAAGAGATCCAGGGAAAATAAAGTGAACAGTGAAAGTGGAGAGGGCTGCAGAAGGGATAAATACCGGAGAGGCCAAAGGCACATCCATGGGAAAATAAGGAAAAGAAGTTCTAGTTTGGGGAACAGAAAGACAATTTTATAAAAGAAACTACAGTTAAAACAAAACAAAACAAACAAGCCCAGAGGCTGAAGGAAGATATTTAAAAAGAAACTCTTTTTATATACAAGTCTTTTCCCTCAGTATTTACTGCCTCAACATAAGACACATCTGTAAATATTGATCCATAGGTATGTTGCGTAATTGAAACTTTAATTTATAATTATTGCTCCTTTTATTAGAAAGGTCATTTAATCCCTGTCAGCTTCTGCTTTCTCTAACATTATTTACACTTGTTTTCAACAGCAGGAGAATATTTTCTGTATGTAGCACAGAGTAGATTAAGATTTATTGTACACAGGCCTAATAAATTAAGAACCATGAGCAGAGGAGTGTGTAGGTGCTATATTTGCATTTTTATCAAGATTTTCTGTTTCATACAGAAATGCATGTAAGTCTAGAGAGAAAATTAGTAAGTACCTATTACACTGGAACATAAAACAGCTATTGACTGTGTAAGGCTGCTAAAAACATGAAAAAGTCTATTTCATATATGAGAGTACTATTTGCTAAGGGAGAATTATATTGGTTGGATCAGTGACCAGAATAAATTCAACAAATTATTCTGTTCTAAAGATTCTTTTCAATGTCATAGCTTTTCTATTTCTGTGTAAGGGACTGATCTTTCCTGAAGAAAGGAAACTGGGCTGGCAGGACCCTTGCTCTGAGCACAGCACCAGTTGTTCTGTTCTTTCTTGGGCAAAATCAGGACATCCTGAGCAAAGGAAAAAGAAGACACATTTTGAAGAGAAGGGTTGCTCAGAGTTTGTTAATATCCAGATTTATCAGACAGAAGATGAGGCCAATGCCCTTGCTAATGATCTTGCAATTTACTGAAATGGATCAGATCACATGCAAATCTTTAAAAAGTGGAGTTATCCAAAAGGAAAGCAAACTTCAGGCCAAGAAAACAGACACCAAGCCCCATCTCAGTTTAGTGCTAATGAATACACACAAATTATCTAGGCATAAAAAAAGGGAGCTCAGGAAACAAACAGCATAGGGAGGGCACAGAATTAGCTGAGCTAGAAACTGCAAAAATGCACAAATTAAAAAGTCATTCATATTTCCAATACGGTTTTCTAAATCATGTCCTCCAATATTTCAGTGTTATATTAAACAGACCCTATGCAGGTCTATGCCCTCCATTTAGGATGTTAAATCTAGAGAATTTCCTAAAGTGCCTTGCTCCTGAAGAGTTGAGCAGGGGTGCTTTAAACTTTTTCTCCTTCTCAGTGGACACAGATTACAAAAGCTATGGATAGTTTTTGACAGTCACCTGGGGCTGCATGTAAATCCCAGCCCCAAACCCTGTTTTTCTAATAACAGCAATGAGATATCCTGTGTCTTTTGGAATGAATGATGTTCTAAAGCCAAAAAGGAAAATAGAGGCTCCTGATTAAAATCCTAAAGGTAGAAAAAGATACTGAACAGACAAGAACAACTTAGGCATGAAAAAGTCAGCCTTCCAAAAACAAAAACCTGGCTGAAGTTCTTTTATAAAGGTGGGAAGAATTTCATGTGTCTAACAGGATAATCATAGTTTCACTTGAAGTTTAAAAGAAGAGATGAAAATCCACTGTTGCTTGACTTCAGGTGCTTCAGGTTAGGACTTTATCAGTTTTAAGAAAAAGTCAGATGGAGCCAAGGTACAGAATACAGCAGCTGACATTACATGGCACACTGGCTGTAGTAAAACAAGGAAAACCTATCAGTTATTTCTTTTGTAATGCTTCTCCAGAAACTCCTCTGTATCTGGCTTTTAACCACAACATTGTTCTTAACTTTAGAAATTCCAGCTGCAGTTGAATTTCATGCAGGTCAATCCTATTTCTACTATGAATGGGTATTCTTAGGGCAATAGTCCACCACCAAAAAAGAAGGTTTTGGCCAATATTGCAAACTTATTCCTATTTATTTAAATTAATTAGCTAACTTTAGGAGTTAAAAAAGGGAAAACATAGCCTGAAAACTTGGAGCATTTCATGTTTAGCAACTTCCTGTGCCTGCAATGTTTTTCTATACCACCACAACCCAGGAGATGTTTCCCCTTTCTGGCAGTCAGGTGCAAGCTGTGCCTTGGTGTGGACAGTGAGCCATAGGAACATGGTACAAAATCTCTCCAGAGTCCATCCACAGGCACTTTTCCTCTCAGAAGCAGTTCCAATGAAGATCCACATTGAAGGACTGGATAATTTTACAATTACAATTCTCAGCCCCACTTGTGAGCTGCCTGGTTCAGTCACACTGAGAGAATCTGGCTTATTAAAGCAACTGTACAAAGTGCAGGGTAAGAAGCTTAACTCTCATTTCATTTCCATCACACTGTACTGCACAAGCTCCACGGACCTTGCAGTGAATCATGCTGAGATCCTCAAAGGGGTGCAGTTAAAAATTCAGAACCTCAGATGTTTTAGTGAAAAGGCAGATAACCTAAAATGCTGTTAATGGATCTAAAATATCAAATGAATTAATACGCTTCACAACTAAAATTAAAAGGATAGGAGAAATATTCCACTTATTTGGAATATTTCAATTTCAAAAATTTACATATTTGTAAGGACATGTCAGTGAAAATACTATATATTTGGCTGCCAAATAACCAAGGTACTGAATTCTTGCCTGATCTCTCAAATGGGTAAAAAAGTAAAACTAAGTCAAAAGATCCTACAAGGAGGACATTGATAATGGAATAAAGGCAGCCTTGAAAATGTGTGCTACATTGAGATGTGTAATTAGAACTTCTAATTCTAGCAAGACCCACATCAACAGATGGCTTAAAACCTTAATCCTTTTATCATTTTATGGCATCTATAGCAGACATCTGGAAGAACCAATGGAGGTGGGAAAACAGACAGAGAGTTCAGTGATGAATTAAAGCCTTTCTTCATCATAGTGAGACACAACAGAAGGAACTTGTTAAATTATTACTAGTGTACATATACATATTTAACTGAATTATAACTGAAGATATGTCCATAAGAAAGTAATTTTTCTCTGAGTGGCAATCCCATGACTGTGAAATTATTTTCTAAAACCTTTTCCCATCTGGGATTATAAACATTTATTCTTTAAAATCATGACCCCTGTATAAATTAGAGCTCTTGTCTGTTGCACAGACTTTTGACCACCCACATTTCATGGACTTTTCCCTTCTCTCCAAGTCAGAGTGAAGGTGATTTATATTTTCATTGTTTAAAAGACAAGAGATGATTTTAGTTCAATTTATGTATTCATTTGAAACTTGACTGTTGTGACTCTAAACCCATGTGCAGATTAGATTAAAGCAAGCAGACTCCTGTAGAAAACAATCATTTTTCAGAAACTAGAAAGTCAGAAATCATGTTTATATGTTTTTAAAAGGACCCAAAATGTAGTCCTCCCCTAACACTCCACAAACTGTTTTCTGGATTCTTTGCTTTCTAGCTCGTAATTGTATGCATCCTAAAGTTATCCTTCCTTTCTTGAAAGGAAATACAAATTCAATAAAATCAACAATATTAATTGAAACTGCTGAATGTGACAAAATTGAAATGTCATCATAGGTGACAAATGAGTCCCTTCAGACGGAAATTTTTCTTACTAAGAACTGAAAAGCAGAATTCCTGTCTTCCAAGCACACAATGATTAGAGCTTCTCCCTCCAAACAATGTGAGGTTTTTAATGAGAGAGAAGTATGGAAAAAAAAATACAACTCATGATACATGCTACTTACAACAAACTAGAAATTAGCCTTAAAGCAAACTAATTTTTGTGTCAACCTGATTCCCATTGAAACCAATGAGGAATCTCATTTAGGCTTCCTAAAAGTACAGATACATTATAGACTTCCAGGCATATTAAAAGCTGCATCTCCCACAGTTTTGGCAGTGAAACAAATGGAAACACCCATAAATGAGAATAAGTGTAATTGTAAACAAATTAATCAATTATCAAAGCCTTAGCAATGTACCAGATGACAGAAACTCTTTTGAAATGGCATCAAATTAATGAGAAATATCAACATTTCTTAGTAAATTATTATAGCTGTGGTCTTTAAACTTCCATTCATAATAGACATTTGAGGGATTATGAAAGAGGACCATACACCTCTACCCATGCTCATGGATTGCACATACTAAAACTGGTTTTCGGGAGAGAAATCCTGTATGGTTTTATTCTCTTCACAAATTTTTCACTTCTCCCACCTTTTCTTAAAGTTGAAACTGAAAATTCTATTTAACAGCCACTTAAAACAGAAGAAAAGGAAACAAAATATTTTCAAACAACTTTCTCTGTTTGCTCCCACATGCTTCAATAAACATGACATTTTCAGCATCCTTCAAAGCAATGGGACTTTTGCAATTATGATCACCTCCTACAGAAAACTATATTTTGTGACTTGAAATAAGCTCTCTCTTAAAAACACAAGTGAAAGAAAATGGTATTTTTCCCATAACCACTGTGTTAGGAACGGAGAGGACACAGCCATCAGGGTTGGCTACTGTCATTTCTTTCATTTGATGTCTAATAGTGTATTTCAGAAAACAAAACAAACCTCCACAAACACTAGAAGGTACAGACATAATTGCAATGTGACTTCTCAACAACAGAGATGTAGAGATGAAGATATTTTATCAGTGCATTAGGTTACACTTGAGATTTACATTACCAGTATCAGCATTATTGAAAATTACTGCATTTTTAATAGGTAATAAGCTACACAACAGTAAAAATGTGAAACTGGTAATGTGAAAATGTGAATCAGTGTGAAGAGAAAATTGAAAAAAATTCTACCTATACATATTAGTAGAACTCGAAGCTTTCTTGCCTAACAGTACAATGGAGACACAAGTTTAAATCCTTTGCAGCCTGAAATTTTTGAAAAGATTTCTTAATGGCTCACATTTTTGAAGCTTGTTAGGATAATGACAAAAGCAAGTTTATAGGTCATGTTTCTTATCCTTTGATAGTGTTTCCTCCTGCTATCCTAGTACATCCTAGTGGTGCTTTCTTTGAGCATTTCTTCCATATTCTTCACGTAAAGTCATTCCTAATATGATATTTCCTAAGTCTGCACTGGGGGAATTTAATCTTTATAATAAGAGATCTGAGAACTAAGAACTCTGAATTATGTCTGTAAATTTACATTCATCTTAACTACTCTTTTACCTTGGATTCAAGGTGAATCAGAAAAACTTGATTAGACTATGGTGGACTACATTGGACTATGGTGAAAAAAACCAAAAAACACCAAACCAAACCCAACCAAATAAACAAAAAGAACCAGAAACAGCTGAAGAGCAGGAGGGGTTCTTTAGACTTTTACATATTATACAGTGAGGAAAAAGCAGTGCAGTTACCAGACTTCAGAGAGAGACTTGTGGCCTTGACACACTTTATAAGAAGCCCCTGTTGAAAAGTTTCATCAGGATTTTACACACAAGTTTCTGCAAAGGACATTTTTTGTTATTGTTCTAAATACTTCTACTAAAATCCCTAAAACTGGCCAGTGATAAGGAGACATGAGATCCTGCTGTACATCTGCCAGTATTAAACTGGGACCTCCTGGAGCTGTGAAAAAAGCTTTATGCTTCCCTTTTCCCACAAGACCAGGGTCTGAAATTAAAGGTCAGACCCATTATTTCACATTAGTGCTACAGGCAGGAGAATTTATTCACTACAGAATTAAAGATTAACCAGATGCTTCACCAGGCACATGACTGTCATAACTTAGCAGACATTATGAGAATGTAGAATCTGAGAGCACCCTGGAAAAGTTGATGCTATCTCCAGTCTTTTGCTGGACTGCAGAAGGAGGCTGGGGGAGCAAAAGCACCAAGGATGGTTTAACCTTTGTATTTTCAAGGCCAGTCTTTCTTGTATCACTCACTTTTGCCTGCAGTTGCTGTAAATCAACCATCAGGACAAGGAGAACAAGCTGGGCTCATCTATAGATTTTGACAAGTGCCAAAGCACCACAAAAACCTAAAATAACCTTTTATATATGTATGATCAATAAATAAAATTAACTCCCCATATTTTCCCTCCTTCACTTGTCTGGATGTCAAATAGAGCAGTAAAATACTTCATGTTGTCTAAAGATTCTACATTTCAGGTGTTGCTTTCCTCTCTTTGTTTTTGTTTTTCTTTGGCTACTAGATCCATAAGTCCTAAATACTTGGCAACTTAGCTGTTGTCCAGACTTTTAATAATATTTCCATCTCTAGCCTCCTGTAGGCTAGACACTGAAATAGTGACAACAATGTGATCTAATGTATGTCAAAACTCAGTAAGGTTATTCTGTACACAGTCACCTGAGCCTATTTTTAGATGGGTTGCATATCAAATTCAGTCCTGTGCTATTCCTTGCTTGGTTTAAAGGCCAAAATTTTAGAAAACACAATCTAATGCAATTTTACAAATGGAGAAGGACAACCTCCTTCCTGTTAACACTCTTGTTCTCAGGCTCTAACAAGAGCATCATTTCACACCACTGCTCTCTCCTGCTTGAATTCAGATGTGTAAAATCCACTGGGGCCAGACTTTGCTTCAGTTGCCTTATTAAAGGGCAACTGAAACTAAACAGGACGAGACTAAATTTGCATCAGGTTAACAGAAAGTATAATCCAGACCTTTCAGTTTTTACCCAAAAAATCCCTTCAATTTATATTTTGGGAAATGGACTCACCACTAAGGTGTTAGCACAGGAGAAGGAGCCTTACACAGTGTGTAACTTGTAATTGCCTTCAGTTCTTGTTGCACCTGCCTTCACTTGCTCTGGAAAAGTGATGGATTTGCTTTCTGCTCCAATGGATGAGCAGAGCTGCTTCATCCATAACCGTGTCATTACATTTCCAGCTCTCAGACACTCCTTGGATCCTCCCTCAGGCACTGCATTTCTCTGCAGAGCATGACCCATTTCCATCATCTGCCCTTTCCACTGCTGTCTCTCCAAATGGGATATGTTCCTCTTTTCTCTGAAAAGCTGCAGCAGGTCTCCCAAGCACATCCAAAATGTTCCTTCTCACTTACAAGCTCCATCATAGCTCACTCATAATGACATACAAGCACCACTATTCTACCAAATACAAAGGACTTTTGTGACAGTAAAAGGTGTCCCCAGTGATCTAAGGCTGACTCAGCCTTAGATGCAAATGTGTAGACTGTAAAATGATGATAAATTGATTCTGTATCAATGAATGCACATCAGGCACCTTAATAATCTGTTTTCAAGGGCAATCACTTAGGTATTCTGTTCATTTTTACAGACAAACTATTAAATCAAGTAAGAAAGCATTTTTCCCTCCTCAAAAACATGTCAGAAAACATTATGGCTTCTCCCCTGCTCAAGAGAAGCAAGGTCCACGCACACAAATGTGATTTAACAGAGCACCCTTGGCAACTCTTCTCATTTTAGGGCTCAGTTTGGTCTTTCTCCCATGAATGCTATCAGCACACCCCAGCCTGCCCCACCAACAGAGGGGATCACAGAAACATTTGGGTCTGGAAATCAGAGCACGAGGGTTGGACGTGGCAGTTTTACTCACAGCTTCTCCCCTTACATGGAACTGGACATCAGTCTTTGTGACACCACAAGCAGGGTCTATCTGCTGTTTAATTTCTCCTCTCAATTTATCTTCCAGCTCATTAATCCGTTTCCCAGCAACCTAGCCCCACTTTCTATTCTTACAGGCAATTCTTCTCTGAGCTCCTGCTGGGAGGCATCCATCTTTCAAAGCAGCCAAGCCTTAATTCCTTCTTGTCTTGCTTGAGTTGCATCAATCCTTCTTTTTTTCTGTCCTGAAAATTCAAGACTTGTTCTCAGATTAAGAAAACGATGCTGGAAATGGGACAGCTAACCTGAGTAATGGACATCCCTCCTCAGAGAAAAAGCTTTCAAGTACCTAGAAAAGGAACACCCCATATTCTAGTACAGAAATTATAACATCTCAATAAACACAGCCTCATTTAGCATGGCAATTCTTCAGAGAACAGAGCAAGTGCCTTCAGTGGCAAAGCACCTTCTAGAATACAAGATGTAAAACCAATTTAAAATTACTCCATTTAAAACACTAATATATAGATATATAATCAAGTTCCCACATTTGATGCTTTTCATTTTTCAGAAAATAACTAAACTATTGAGATGTTATTAGTTTCAAATCCCACCACACTGATGGCAGTGTATATAAATAAAGTGGAAACCTCTTTTTAGAGCATTTGCATGTCATGCCAATGCACATCTGCAGCCTGACTCCTGTGCTGCTGTTTGCTTTGCTTATGCTAACAGTGGAAAATATTTCTAACACAAAGTTAACACTCTAGATCTAGATCTAACACTCCAGATCACTTTTTGTACCTGATGCAGAGATCATCAGATAATTTTTCATACGAACTCCTTTATTCTCAGTCCCAGCTCAATGAATGTTTTCTTAACAGGTTTCTCCTCCCTGTCCTTGTATCCTTGCACACTTAAGGATTGCTGCTGGATTAGCCAAGCCAGCCCCACTGCTTCTGGAATGATTTTAGGGAAGGTACCTGCTGTGACCCCTGGTTGTTTCAGTGCAAGATACAGCTGCTGCCACATTTTGCTTTCTCATTCTTGTGCTGCTACCTATATTTGTATTGTTTAGGCAGGCACCTGCCATATATTTGGAGACACTTTTATCAGTAACAAGAACATTTTGTGGGTTGTTCTGTTTAGATTTTTTAATTTAGGGGATTTTTTTCTGCTTTCTTTTTTTTTTTCTTGCTGCAGTTACTCCAATATAGAGCTATGCCCACAAAGAAAAGATGGCTTGGAGAAGAGTTAGCAGATATGATGAGTAAGGGAAAAGATTGATTTCCCTCTCCAGTACTCCTTTTTTATTACTAGTTTAGGTTTGAGGCATGAAGTAATTCCCTTATCTGGACCAATATATTTGACCAAAAGTAGTTCAAATAACAGAGATAGCAACGAAAGCTCCACTGAAGAGTAAAGAGAAAAACTATTGGAGACAATACACCTGGGGAGACTCTACAAAGGCAGAGAGATGGTGGATGTGGAAATCCACAGGAGATGTCATATTGAAAATTAAAAAAAAAAAAGAAGAAGAAGGAGAATGAGAAGCAATAGCCTAGCTTGAACCTTCTCGTATTTCCTCTATACTCTAAGGCCTGGACCAATTCCTTCTTTATTATTGTTGTTCCTATTTCATCAAAGCCTCTGGCCCCACTAGAGGTGGTCTGGCTGTTCCTGTCTCATCCTTTCACATTTTCTACATGGACATCCTGAACCTCTGCTACCGTTGAAGTTCATCCCCACTTTTGGCAAATAAACTCAGTGGTCATTTCAGAAGTACCCCAGGAATGTCTGTTGCTCATGTGCCAGGGCCACAGGGAGCTGCCAGGCTGCTCACACAGAAATGGAACAGGAACACTGCCCAGAGCCCCCCGAAGGCACTGGGGACACTGGAGTGCACTGGTGATGGAGCTGCACTCAGGCCAACCTTGAGGCTGTTCCTGCATAGCAAGAAGGATGCAGCTTCCCTGCACAAATGCTTCCTGCTGTACATATGGTATCACAGAATTCTACAGCAAAGTTTTCTGCATGCCCAGGCACTACAAAGGGATGCACTTTCTTTCAATATTGCACAGCCCTAGTCAAGCCTGCCAATCTTGGGTGACACTATTAACCATGACTAATACAAAGACAGAAATATGAGGGAAGGCTTTTTTTTCTCCCTTACACTTAGATTAAATGATAATCCACAGAAGATACTGGGCATTCAATGCCATGTTTAAAAATATAAACTAGTAAAATGCTAACATCATCTTCATTAGAGAATACTTTTTTCCACACTTAAATGGCATTAGATGACTCTCTAACCTTGTGTTATGAACAGTTTGTTGCCAGTTTCATTTATAACACTGTTACTATGAAAAAGCAGTACCTGGGCAACTTTAGGGCACAAAATCCATCCAATACTCCTTAAAAGTTGTAAGGTCATAATTATAACTAAGATGGATGTCCCTGTTTTTATTCATTTATCACAATGGTGCTCTGGAGAAGACTTCTTTTCTGTGAATGGCAACAAAAAAAAAATCAAACCAAAGACCTGGGGAGTTTGACAGAGTACAGGATTCAGCAGCCTGAAACAGCACAGCTGAGCAGGGATGCTAAAGGAGAACAAGTCTGGTTTAGTGTTTGATGAGGTGACTACCACACGCTCCCTATCTTCATTTTTTCTTCTCTTGCTTGTCTTCCTTTTACTGTCTGCTATAAACAATTCAGTGCTTGATATTCAGTCACTCTCTTTCCTCCTCCAAAAGGTTTTTGTTCTGTTTTGGGCTTTTTGGTACAACGTGGAATCAACTTGCTCTCATACAATCTGCAAAGAAATTCAACAAAGCCTGCAATTCAAGCTGTGGAGTCTTTGAAAAAACACAGACTCAAACATCAACATCACAACTGTGTGCCCACATCTATTTCATCCTGTGACAGCATCATAAGTTTATTACAGAGCAACTATCACTCCACAGTAGCATTGGAGACTGGCTTTCAGCAGTAAACCTCATAAAACATTTTTATAGAAATAAGAGTTAAATAACTCATCTACATCTCTACTACAACATAACAAGTTGTTTCCCTCACACATACATTATGTCCCCTCAAAATGACAAAATATATGTGACAACTTTGGCATATCTAATTACTAGATCACAAATAAATACATTTCCAACTGAAGGATAAAATATACTGGAGGCATGAAACATTTCTGCCAATAACTGATGTAAAGTCTTGAAGGACACTGCATAGCAACTAAGCCACATATTAATCATATTTATTTGCTTACATGCTACCAGCGTATTTCTCAGCACCACCAACTGAAATACTGCCATTTCTTTAACCAAAATCTATTTCTGGCCCATATGAAAATCTGTGGCTCATAAACATAAAGTACATCTTGGGACTATGTCCCTTTCAAAATTTTTAATGTTTATTTACGATCAAGTCCAGATTATATTAAGTCTTGGAAAAGTCTTTATTCAGTTTTAAAGCACCTGTTTAACCCACTGGGCAGTGCCTCAGTCCATGGCTGCTATGGCTGAAGGCCCTGGCCCAAGCTCAAGACAAAAGTGTGAAGATTTCCATCACCATCTCCTGCATGAGCCAGCAGGGAGCCATCACACTCCAGTCACACTCACGAGAAACTCGCTGTGCTGTGTTTCCAAGTGTAACTGTATATTTAAAAGAGAATGAAAGATAAGCCTTGACAGATGTATTTCCTTGGCATTAAGTGCAATGTAAGAGCATGTGATAATGAAGAACTGGCTGGATCCCTTAAAGCCCAGATATCTCTAGAATATTTATTTATATAAATATAATATCTCTAGAATATTTATTTATATAAATTTAAGCTTATTCCATCCGATTTTTACAATTAAAAGAAATTGCAGAAAGGAGAACCGAAACATTATCCAGCTCCAAGTACAAATGCACTGAATTAGCAAAGTCAAGAGCTGATTGTTACTGGCTCACAGAGCCTCTGCCCACACTGGAAAGTGAGCAAGTGATGGAAAAACTCTCTCTATATTAACAAACAAGCTATGAACCCATTTAAGACTATAAATGCAATTTTTCTTTGGTGCAGATATCTGAGTTATTGCTTCTCAACTTTCTTAGATCATAAAGCAAATCATAGAACAACAATACGCAGGTATTTATTAAAGCAATCCCCCCTTGAGTTTCTGAACAAAATATGGGAAGTTATTTACATATTCTCATGGGCTTTCAAACTGTAGTCTCAACCCCCCTTATGGATCAGGCACAGACACATGACAAGCTTCCATAACTGCTTCAGAAAACCACATTAAACACTTATTTCTAATTTAAAAAATGTTCATAAAGTAGCCCAAGTCAGATGCAAAAGAAAATACCCTGGAAATACAATTTCAAGTATTACATACAGCAATATTTAAACAACATTCTACCGACTCGTGTTACTCTCTTAAATAGCCCCAGTGAAAGCAGGAGGATGATTTTTAATATAAGGTTCAAGTAATATGGTTTTAAGGTTAATAAAAGAAATATATTCTTCTAGGTATTCTCCTATAATGATGAAGTTCAAAAGAGATTAAATGATTGTGGAAGGCTTTTTTCCCCTTTTCCAAAATTCATATTCCTCTTTTCAATTTCACTTTGAGTTACACATTTCATACATTCAGTTCATGAATGCAAATGTAATCTTACAGTATGGATCATGGCCCCTCTGGAGCAGGGACAAAGGAGCTAAAAGGAGATTGAGAATTGTTAGGCAGCAGTAATCTGCAAGAACTCAGCTCTTCCAAGGTGGAGAAATGAGAGCAGGCTGTGATAAGTGACTCCACATGGTTTCACGTGCTGGGAAAGTGCTCATCTAATGCAATTGTTTACAAGAGCTAGGATCCACCAAAATGTTTGTGTGAGACAGTAATTACAGATGCACCTCAGTATTCACAGAGCAGAGGAAATAAGTTGTTGTCAACTCAGGGGGTCACTTAAAAATAGATAAACCAAAAAGAGGTCAGGAATTTCAGTTTAAAAATGCCAAGTACCCACATCAAAAACTCCAAGTGGAATTATTCCTGAGCCGTACACAATGATTCAAATTTCTATAAGCACAAGTGACAGGGGCTGAAAGTCAGTGGAAGCTAGGCTGCAATTACACCCTCACTAGCAGTACTGGCTACAGCAGCTTACCTCATCTTCCACAGCCCCAGCCACTTATTCCTGCCCTTGCATGGCAGGCAGTACTGTGCTTCAGAAGGTGTTTGTGTGCTCATCTCATGATGGAAAAAGGAAAACTGGTCAAAGTGTAAAACAATTCCATTAGAAAAATAACAGTGTTTGTTATTACTAGGGTTGTGACAGCACACATCAACAATCAATGAGAGAGCTGAGAGAAGACACTGAAGTTATGCTGCTACCACAAGGTCGTTCAGCAGCTACATCCATCCAGGAAGAGTTGACACATCTCACTGAAAAGCTCAACCACATCTTGTGCCAGTGTCCTGGGTGCCCAATTTCCCTTTTTTTTTAACAGGAACATAAGAATAAAGAGTAAAACCAAGGATTCCATTGGCCTTCTTAGCCACAAGGACACCCTGCTGGCCCATGGACAGCTTGTGTCCACCAGGACCCCCAGGTCCTTCTTAGCCACAAGGACACACTGCTGGCCCAGGGACAGCTTGTGTCCACCAGGACCCCCAGGTCCTTCTCTGCAGAGCTGCCTTCCAGCAGGGCAGCCCCCAGCCTGTGCTGGTCCATGGGGTTGTTCCTCCCCAGGTACAGGCCCCTGTATTTGCCCTTGCTGAATTTCAGAAGGTTCCTCTCTGCCTATTTCTCCAGCCCATCAAGGGCCCTCTGAAGGGCTGCACAGCCCTCTGGGGTACTGGCTACTCCTCCCAGCTTTGTGTCATCAGCAAACTTGCTGAGGAAATACCAGGCCCTTCAGCCAAGTAATTGACAGACAAGTTAAAAATACTGTGCCCAGTACAGAACCCTGGGAAACATCTGGACCTTGTGCCACTGATCCTTTGGGATCTGCCACTCGGCCAGTTTTCAGTCCATCCCACTCTCTAGTCACCCAACCCATGCTTCTTGAGTTTGCCTATAAGAACTTCATGAGAGACAGTGTTAAAAGCCCTGCTGAAACCAAGGTACACATTATCCACTGCTCTCCCTTCATCCATCTAGTTTTAAGAGGCAAAATACCCTCTAAAATAAAGAGAAAATTTCAACTCTCCCTGGCGGTATGTATACATAACAGATATAATTCTGTACTTAGTGCAGTTTCAATATTGGAAAATAAATCTGTGACTGTGGTGTTCTGAAAGACTTCAACCCAGTATGTTCTCTCTCCCTGAACAGATTGATCTGTCCTTGGTCTCACATTTGTGCTCCAAAACCCAAGAGGACACATATCACTTTTCCCAGCAGGAAGTTATTGACCAATATAAGGAAAAGTGGCTTTTCACACAGGATGTTCCCTTTAAATTGCTCCTCTGAAGCAGGCAACGAAGCATAAGGTTTGTGTATTTTGTTTCCTTTCCTCCCTCACCAGGATTTATAATGGAATGAACCTAAAGCAACTACTGAAAGACCAGGCTGCTGTGTTTGAATTCATGCAGAGGTGATTGTTCCTGTTGTAAAACAGACGGAATTATCCCTAATTTGTCAAGGTGCAACAAGGGGTGATGTGTCCCCAAAGGTCACCAGAGCAAGAGCCTCACTGGCCAGTGTTCAATGCAGCCTGAAGTGAACTGAGCTGGGCAGGCTGGAGAGGGTGGCCTGTTCAGCTGTGAGTCCAGAGGACAGGGCAGTGTCCTGGGGATGAGCCATGGTGTCCCCAAAGAGCCTGGTCACAGCCACCAAAGCCCACACAGATCCAGGAGGATTGAATGGGCTTTGTTGTCAGTTTGATTTTGAATTTAAAAACACTGAAAACTATGAAGATCATGCCTAAGCTCTTCTGAATGCTTTTCTGAGCTGAGTTCTTAACATCCATCTAATCTGGAGAATTCAATTTGCTTAGCTTTTAGAATATATTATTTTTCAGGAAAAAAAAAAGAGTATATGTGTTTTCCTACAGAATATGCTACCATTTGTTATTGTCAATTTATAATTAGTACAAAATTTCAAAGACTTTGTTCTGAAAACAACCCTTATGTCCATAGGCCTTTAAAAGATAATCATGGGGCATTAGGAAAATACTCTCTCTAATCAGAGGAAAAATCTTGCATTAATGCCCTTTCACATTTGAAAGTCCATGTTCAACTGCCCGTGAAAGATTTTCCAAATGGCACTGAATCAGTTACACAGAGACTACAGAAATAGAAAATAACTTTGCTGCAAGTACATTAGCCAGTTTGCTGTCACCTACTTATACTAGTTTGCCAAATAATCCTCCTCAAAAATCTATGCATTAACAGTAAGTATTTTTATCATCTCTAAACACAAAAAAAATTAAAAAAAAAAAAAAAATTTAAAAAAAAAAAAAAAAAAAAAATTAAAAAAAAAAAAAAAAAAGCTGAATTCTAGTGTGCTAGGAGCTGCATGCCACCATACATATGCTAAAGCAAATCTTTGAAGTGTTCTTTTGGGTTCTTTATGTTGCTCTCTGTTTTGCTTCTGTCATCTCTAAATCCTTTAAAGCTTCACCTTTTTTCTTGTGCAGCTTTCTGTGCTTTTCTCTAGTTGCCAAATCATGATAAAGCCAAGATACTCTTTTGTGCTAAAATTCATTGTTGATCTCCTTGCTCTTCGTAACACCGGCCTAAAGTTTCCCAGGAACAATTTGTAGAACAGTTCTCAGTTATTACTTGTTCCAAATGTGAATAGCTCTTTATGCTCCACCCCACTTCTTCTTGTTGATATGGTTTTTCATCTTTACAGCTGAAAGTAGACTTTTGTGTACTTGTCAACACTTTTAAAAAGTTTTAAGCTATCCACACCTCTTTCAGGCACAATAATTGAGACACAAAGTACTTCTTGGGATGTTTAACCTTTGCTGACAATAGATTCCACAAAAATTATTTGTACTCACTTTACTGCTGTCATGAAATGAATTAAATGTGATGGACATATGGTTATTTTGAATCAATGTGTTTTAAATGAACCCTTAAGAAGTAATGTTGTACACTAGCCAATCAAGTACTTTGATATAACTCCAGATACTCTATTAATTCTGAATTATAGCCCTCATTCCTAAATCTTCTTTCAGATCTCATGTCCTTAATATACAATGAAGAGCACTTATGGGAATTGGAAATAGAGAGTTCATAGTTATGGCTGCAATCCATTTTTTTATTAGAAGTCAAAATCAGCCCATCAGTCAAAGAAATACCATTTCCTATAACAGTTCATGAGGGATGGAATAGAATTTTTCTGCTGCTTTTGAAGTGCATGATAAGATAGGCTCCTGAGCTGGGAAATCCCAAAATCAGAGGGAGCAACCAAGACCGCAGTGATACTTCAATTTGCAGATAGAGGAATTAAAATTGGTTTGCCTAGTTGAAATCAGCAAAGTCTGCTGCCTTTTCCCCTTAGCATTTGGTATTAGAGATACTTTATCTCTAAAGTCAGGTATATTACATGCTGTGAGATTGTTTTCAATGTATAGTTCAACACTTAAATCCATGATGAGTGGCTGAACTAAACAAACACAAATGAACATAGAACTAAATTCATATGGATTGTCAGTGTGACCGTGCATCTGTGTCACTGCATTATCTGTGTCCCCAACCTGAGGCAGCAGCAGAGCAGAGAAGAGGATGGTGGTCTTGACACAACACCTTTCACTGTAGGCAATTATGCTACTGAATATGAAGTCAAAATAACAAATTGCTCGTTAAATAATTTTAAGTGTACTTTCCTAAAATATTCTTGTAACAAGATTCAATGCCCTGTCAAAATTCCATGTCTCCAGTCCTACAGACTGTGGCAAGCAGATTAATAACTGAAAGTGTAATGCACTGTTATCCTTCCTTGTTATCCTTCACTGAAAAATGATGAGGTCCCAGATAAATAGGTTTTTGAAATCTTGGACTTAAAAAATGATATAATCATGAATGAAAGCACTCTGAATTTTACTCTTAATAGACTGTGCTGATGTTGTTATACATGTTGCTTCTGGTTTAGTTCTTTGAACACGATTACTATTATGAGTATTGGAAGAGGTGAAGGATTCTGGTATTCACCTGTATTTGCCTGTTTTAGCAGGCCTTACTTGGTTTCTTTGAGCTGAGTGGCACTCTGTAATTCCATTTTCCTACACTGACAAATTTCACCTTGCAATCCAGGCACATGGACAGGATGGATTACAGAATTGCACTGCACTTCTGCAAGGTGTCTGTATCTGCTCTCATTTCAACTTAAGCCTTGTATTTATTTCAATTTAGCTGAAGCTGTGTAGGAACACACTGAAGGTAAACTAAGTTGAGACACACAAGCAATAATACAGATATATGTGCTGAAAACTCGTGAGCAATAACAGCTGTACTCAGGGCCTTGGAATAAACCTATCTAAAAGGGAGACAGAAAACTCCTCTCATGTTTGTGATGGACTAAGAGCATAAATTCCACTGATGAAAATGAGCTGATGAGGTGAACCTGTAACACTACCAACATTCAGAGCAGGTTAAAGTCCTCTAAAGATGTAAGGCCTTTGCCCCCATTTAATTAAGGAAGACTGTGCTAAGACAAGACCTTGTGTTAATGATCTTATACCACCAAAATCAAACAGCTGAACTATTCCTGATCACATCACCTGACATTTGTTTGCACAAACAATTTGGCACATGCTTATGAACAATGGATGCTTCTGTGGAGGCAGGATTGTTCATTACCACAGCATAGACTGAATTATTCATAGAAAATAAATTATTTAGTACCGCTGCTTCAAAGTACTGCATGCCAGTTTGGGCACTTATTACAAAAAGGGCATTAATAAATTAGGAAAAATCTGAAGTAGGCAAGTAAAACAATGGTTGTAAAGATAAAGCCCAGAGGCGAGGGAGTGAAAATGCTTTGTTTATACCTGGCAGGAAAGGTGAGAGTACACTTTTCAAGAATAATTCCTTCTGGCAAGGGATTATTTACAATGGGGAAGGGACATCTAAAAGGAGTAATAGCTTGAATCTAAAAATGGTCAATATTAAAGCCTCAGAAGAAAGCTAAAAAGTTTTTTTAAAAAAATTACTGATGATATAAACCTAAAGTTAAGAGAAACGGTAACAAAATTGTTAATGACTTAGAAATACAGAGACATGGTGAGACAGGTACTTCAGATATTCTACTACACTTCACAGAAAAATTCAAGCTACAAAGCCCAAGTTACAATTTANAAAAAAAAAAAAAGAAGGAAGAATAACCTTAGTAATCATCTGCCACAGGACACTGGGGAGAAGAATCTAAGTGACAAAAGTCTGAAATGAACAGATCAGACAGGCTGAATCCGTGCCATCCTCAATAAAAGGACACATGTTGTGAAAGGAGGGGAAAAGCTGGCCACAAAAGGCATTAGAGGGATTCATTCTGCACAAAGACTCGTCTGTGCAGCATATAGAACACACTGTCAGGTAGCAGCAGGATTTCCTGGGTGGGGGAGGTGTAAAACACAGTATTGGAAAATGTAATGGGGTATAAAAACACCAATAGGGCTCGATCAGGGAGGGACGGGGAGCAGGGCAGCCACCAGGCCAGTTGACTCCTTTTGTAATAAATATTTTGTTCTGCACACCTTCATCCTGGTATAGTGAGAAATGACAAAACCTGCCCATCTCTAACAAATGGTACTCCCCTTTACCTGACTATAATAATTATTTTCACCAAAAGCCTTGGGAGAAAATAAAATTGTACTTATCAAACAGATACGAATTCTTGAGATTACTTTAAGTTCAATACCTATTAAGGCTCTAGCAGTAACCATAAAATAACACTTTCAATAGTGTTACTTTAGCCCATCCTTATCATCTGACAATGAATTTTTGTTTGAGTTTTCTAGAGTGCTTTCCCTTTCCTCTTTCAGGTAAAAATTGTGCTACACTGAGTTTGCATCATTCTGATATTAAAACATCTAACCAAAATGCAACAATAATGTTTTGTTGTCTCTTCAAGGTGGGACTTGAATCTTGCTCTTCCCCCAGCCTTTATTTACATCAGGAGAAAGTGCCCCACCAGCACGGAGCAGTTTGCACTTTGCAGTCTGAGTAAAGACTGAATGAGTCATTTAATCATTTAACACACCCAAAGCAGAACAAGAAATGTAATATTATACAGTAAGCCTGTTAGTTGGGTGTCTTCTTACAAAGTAAGAAGGACTGAAAAATCATTAGAAACACTTAGATAATCCTCAGATTGGCTCAAATTTTCCAGTTGGAGACAGGTCTTTCCCTATTAAAACGGCCCCAGATATGCATTAGAGCACTGGAGCTGTGAAATGAAATACCCTGAGGCTTCCAGGGCTTCACAGAAGCACTGTACTTACAAATGTTCCAAATATATCAGCTTGATGACAACGTTCGAGCCCTTTGCCTGGCAGGATGAATTGCTATTGCCAGAGACAATTACAAAAGAAATTTTCAAAATATTCCAAACCACTCTGTATCAGCTCCTTAAGGGAACTTTCTAAAGAAGACATAGAGAAAGGCTGGGAGCTAGAAAGGCTGGGAGCTAGAAATCACTGTTTTTCTAGAGACAGGTAAAAATGTTAACATTGGTATTTGTATTGTGCTCTAAATTTCTAATGTTCAGTGAAATTTATAAAAATTATCTTGTACCCAAAACTTTACAGTGCTGTTGTTGCATTCCATGGTTGAACAGTTCAATAGCCTCAAGTCTTTGAGCCTAATGTCTGCTGTGGTATATACCAATAGCAAGTAACTTCTTTCTAGGAAACATGAATTACAGTTTGAAGAGTAAAGGACTGACATAGGCAGGGGAAAAAAACCAACTTTCCAGTTGTTTGAGGTCTGGACGAGTCATCCCAGAGGCTGCAGCCAAGCCATGGACTGTAATTTAGACATTTTGCAGAGACTTAAGCATGATATGGTCAGTTCATAAAGCCACAAACACACCCACTCTAGTTCGGCTTTTTCAATACAAGAGCTACTGAAATATTTTCTTTGGTGAAAGGCAAGAACCTCATCTGTTGATTCTGCAGACTGTACTTTTACCCTAGGAAAGGAATGCAGAGCCCTAGTAAAGGGAAGTGCAAAGTGACTGTGACCATGAGGAGCCTTGCACCAACAGTTTATGCTCTATGCTCTGACACTAACAGTGCTTTTCCACCTTTGCTTCTTCATCCAAAGCTGAAAATAGGCTAAGACCACATGGATATGCAGAGGCATTGCCTCAATGGCCTGAAGTTTTAGCTATCATGACTTATGTATTATTCTAACACATTTTCCTATTGTGAAAACATTCCAGAAATTTTACTTTTCCTATTCTTACTCTCTCCATTCAGCTTCCTCCTGTACAGAAATTTCATAAATGTTTCTTTTCACTGCATGTGAAAAAGCTGAATGCAAAGAAATAATATTAACATCTGCAGCTTTTCAGATTTTTTAAAGGCTTATTATCTGGAATATTGCAACCTAGAAAAAGAAAAAAATATATTTGGCCTCGTTCATTAATAAAACAAAAGAGATTCCACAGATCTTTAAACAACGCTCTACAAATCCGCAAAGTCTTATTGTTATTAAAAGTCTCACATTAAACCTGCTCTACTGACAAATATTGCTTGACAAGGAACAAGTTCAGCTCATTTAAAGACTCCTGTTGCTTAGAGCTTGCCATGAACCCTGACTCAAGCACCAGGGTAATCCCTCCATTTGTTACAGACAGATCACAGCATTTACCTAAAGCAAAAAAATCAGAAAATTGCTTTTCAATTTCGTACATTTTCAAAGTAAGTAACTGGTAAAACCAGAATGATACATTTTCCCACTTGTAATGCTTTCAGTCAGTGAGGCTGTGGATGCAGGCAGTGCTGCCTGCACAGCACCTCTCTGAACACACAATCCCTGCAGCAGTGCCGCTGTTCCCTCTACAGTGAGAGTGTAACCAAGCTTGTGCCACTGCTGGAAAATCAGTATGCACAAAGTGTTGGTTCCCTATTGAAAAATTAATTAGTGCTATTTGTATGCATCACTCAACTTTTTGTAACAGTGAACAAGAACTGCATAGCTATTCCCTAAATTTTGCTCTAACTTTTTTGCGCTGTTTTAAAATTCAATAAACACAAATCACTGGTGTTTTATACAGCTAAACAACAAATTGCTTTGCTATGACTCCTACATTTATTTACTTAATGGAGACACTTATAATGCAAAATCCTTTGAATATCAATGCTTGTTCCCGCAGGTGCTTTCTCCTAATTTTAAGGTTTGTAAGAGGAGTATAACAAAAGAGAGAAAAAAAATTCCCCTACAGTTTCCATATTTCATGTCTGTAATTTCAGAATTTGCACTTCAAGGATGGATATGGCTCAACATCTCACACAGAACACCAGACCCCACATAAAGATGTTGAGACAATTGATCTCCACACGTCTAAATGGGATTTCAATCTGGATTATCTGGAATAAAGAGAAGACTGCTACTAACACTGATTGAGGAAACTCTACACAAAACAGCAGTATTTTTATTTCACAGGTATTAAAAAGTAATTCCTGCCTCACTTAGGGCTATTAACATTCACAGCATTATAAGTAGTGAAATAAAATCTTGAATAGCCAAAATAAGCAGCCTTACCAAGCTTCTCAGCAAGCACACAAAACTCCCAGCAGTGAGGCATTTCAATAAGGAAATTTAAATACAATACCTAGAAGTACTGCCTATGACTGATTGTTATGTTAACACAACTATAAGACATGAGTTATTTATTCAAGCCTTTAGTAATCCTGTATCATATCACTGATGGTCTTATCCTATTTCATGACCAATCTTAAATGCTTAAGCCTTTCAGATGGGCTAATGTTGCCTCTCAGTCTTCATTGCAGTAGGAATGAAGGGCAAAGTAAATGATTAATGGAGCATTTCATTAGTTTTTTTTCATCGCAAACGGTGAACAGGAGTTTCCATGTGACTGCCCAATTTCAGCCCATTTGGAAGGGGATGATATTGGCTGGATTGGCTGGGACACATGGTGAGAGGCAATTCATGTGCAGTGTGTTTGTGGAGACAAAGCCATCAACCAGAAAGGTAACAGCCACCATTCTTCTACCACCCACTACATAATGGCCAAAGTATCAGTAAAATTAATGTATGGATATCCAAGAGTTTACAGGATCTCTCTTGTTTCACACATCCCATTAGAAGGAAATGCTGCAAACACAGTCACACACAAAGCAGGTTTAGCTGTCCAGACCACTGTGGTCTTCTAAAGCAATCTCTAGTCTGACATATATGCACACAAAACCAAAAAAAAAATTAAAACTCCTCAAATTTGTGAATATACCAGCTTAAAAGTTTGTCCATGAAGGCAGATGGCAAAGCAAGTATGACTGAAGTTAAATATTTACTAAACACTACATTTGAAATATGCTAATGGCTGAACTGATAACTATATTTTGTAACAAAACAATTCACTACCTGATAGTTGCATGTCTCTTTTCTGAACCTTAAGCTCAGCTAAGATTTTGGAAGCTAAAAGGTTAAGAGTTAAGCCAAACCTCTGAAAAAGTTAATAATTCTACTCTTGCTAAAGCAGAATACTAGGAATAATCTGCCAGTGTTCCAGATACAGTCAGTATCTACGCAATCAAATCAAAATCTAAAATTAAATAGATGTTAGGATTAATCTGTGGTCCCATATGATTGTGGTGGTATTTGCAATTACCCAGAATTAATGCTGAGTTAGATATTGGGCTAATTCTGTAGGATTTAAGGTTTGGGTTTCCTCCTCAGCCTCTCAGTGCTACAAAATTTGACACTAAATTCAGAAATAGGAGGAAAATATTGCTACATTCTACTGCTGCAAGTGCCATTTATCAGCAAAAATTGATGAGCAGCTCTTCTGGGAAAAGGTCTCAAACCCCAACTCAGATTTAAATGTCACCTAAACTCTATTTTCACTGGCTTCTGGTCGAAACTGGCCAACTGCAAAACTGGAGATCTGCTATTTCGAGGACTTACTCCCCAAACTCCTCCCATCTGCAATCCTTCCAAACAGCAGCAGTAAAACCCAGGGGAGCATCTGGAACAGTCTTATGGGCAAAAATACCTAATGAGTATCTCTAGCACTATAGCAACCTCAACTGGATTAATTTCAAAGTGACTTTTATCAGCAAAGACTAGGCACAGCTAATTAAGCAATATTCATTCAGGCTTATTATTTTTTCACAAAAGAGGGCTAAGCAAATTCAACTGTGCTGAGTTGTAAAGCCTGTTTAAAATCAATACAGAGGACAAAATCCAAGTAATAATTTCATAAAGACTAAAGCAAAGTGATACTTACTCCTTCTGGAATAGGAACTAGCAGAGCATCATTATAGTTTTGAAACAAGCTCAGATGAAACACTATTACCTGATCAAGAAGGTATCTGCTGAGGGATACAGAAATATTTCCAAAGAGATAAAAAGAAAGTACATGAAACTCAAACAACTAGTTATAAAACAGAGACCCAAATCAGAGGGGATCCTGCGCCACTTTACAGCCAAATACAAGAGAGGATGTAGGAATGAGATTAGCAAATTTGCTAAAGCATTATTTCACTTTTTCTGTCAACAAATACATTAAAATACCACTGTGGCAAATGACACACCAATCTTAATGAATACCTAACCCGGTCAGCATTAATGCTGTCCCAAACATGCCCTTGTTCTCCACCCTTCCAGCCTTTGCCAAACTGCACTGCTGTCCTATTCCTCCATAGCACAGCTTGCTGATGCTTTCAGTAGGTTCACAGGCTGTCTCTAGCCCTGCTCCCCATGGCTCCCACCTTCCCACCACAACCCTGGGCAAGAGGGGGGAGTCAGAGGGAGAAAGTGCTGCTCAAACCCCTGGCTGTCACCTCCTCCTGTGCCCAGGGTTGTCAGCCAGCCCACACCCTGCCCACTCTCCCTGCAGCCACACCAATGTTGGACTCTGGAATGGGGATGGGTGGCCTCTGGCTGAGGCAGGAGAGGGAAAGGAGCTGCCCCTTTCCATACCAGAGGAGTTTCTGATCATTAAATTGCCTGTACAACTCCAGCCTTAAGATGTGTGTTGGACATAAGAAACCCAGCCCAGCACACAACCACAATGGCCCAAGCCTTGAGCTTGTGCACTTACAAATAATTTCCAGCCATTTACAGTGGTGTTTTTATCTTTTCCAAAAAAGCATACAGCAGTGTGAAGGCAGTGCTGCTGTGTGGCACATGTCCATGCAGATGCTCTGTCCTCTAGAACAGAAGCTGGTAACATATTATGCTCAGAGACAACTGATTGCACATTCATCTAACCCACATGAGCTCCCTTTCATATGCAGCTCCATAAAATACATATGCATGTAACAAAGCAAAATGCCCACATCCATTGCACAAGCAACATTATATTCAAAGTCAGACTTCTTTTTCAGAAAGATTAATTTTAATGAACTTACAAACAAAACCAATGAAAGCCAGACAAATTAAAGTGATTAAAGTGTAAGATCAAGACAGGCTAGAGGAATTGTGCTGTGAATAATTAATCACAAATCAAAAGTCTTCTGAAGTCAATTATTTTCCTAGGATTCTTTCAGTTGTGAATATCCACTATGAAATGACCTAAGCTTTTCCCATTTATGCTTCTCTAAAGCACATTACAGGTACTACTAGCCATATCAAAGATTCCCCTAATTCAGGATTAAATTCCTTGTGGCAGCAGGGATTGGGAGTGCTGGGCTTCTTGCTAATTGATAAATCTTTCAATTAACTCCTTTGGAGAGATTTTCAGCCATGAAAAATCCATGATTTTTTTAATGCCTACAGAAGGATCTGTATCCTGGGATATCCCATCAGTTCTCAATTACAGGATGGGCAGAGGCTGAATGAAAAGAACTTTATCCAAGTAGAAGGATCATAGATTCATAGAATGGTATTGGTTAGAGGGGTCCTTAAAGAACATCCAGTTCCAAACCCCCTGCTCTGGGAAGGGACATCTTCCACTCCACCAGGCTGCTCAAAGCCCCACCCACCTAGCCTTGAAATCTTCCAGGGATGGATGATGCTGGAAGGCTCCTAATTCCAGCAGTACAGAGGGGCATTTCACACTCCCATGCAAGTGCATGGATTTCTACTGCAAACATGCACAGTTGTGCTCAGGTTCTCAACAGCAGCAGGTTGGGAACACTGGCCTTTTTTGCACTGCACACTTTTTTTTTTTTACAGCACACATTTACTTAAGCAATTACTGTCTGCTGTCTTCTGTGTACTAAGCATTTGGACTGCTTTTTCACCTCTTCAGTACATCTTAGAAACAGGGTCTCAGCAGAATCTTCTCTCTTTTAATTGCCTAGTTTGATGCTTTAGTCTTTTCAAAGTGCTCCCTGTGTTCTTTAAATATTTAAGGAGGATACAACCCCTTCATCTTTTGAAAAGGCCAGATTGTCATCCAAAATGCTTTGTTCCAGTTTGAAGCTCCATTGAACTTGACGCACAAAGTCCACAAAACCCTCCTGATCTCTCATGAAGTTGCTCCCCTGACTCTTTCCTCTACTGTCAGTGTGACTGCCCACCCCTCCTTCCAATGCCCCTTTTACACATGAAGAGCTCTGTTAAGCAAATGATTCATCTACAGATTTTTCAGAGCTCACATCCCTCCTAAAGACTCCCTACTATCATTTACACTATATTAAAAAGATAAAAAACCAAAACAAAACCAAACAAAACCAAAAACAACCCCAAACTTTCTTTTCTAGTAGTTTTTTTTTGTCCATCATGCTGTGTTTGCATGTGACAGCAACCCCTTTAACCAACTGCTTTCTCCAGTGGTTCTTTTCAGCCTTTGTGCTCTCCAAGGAAGTTTCTCTACTGTATGAACAAAGCACACAGCCCCAACAAAAAGCATGAGCTAATTACTGGAATGTGAAAAGATGCATTAAGCTGGGCTCTTTTTTCTGTTGCTTTGTTTAATTTCTGACATTAGGGGATCTCAGTGGAGGACTGCCCCTGAAATGCTTCATAGAGTCATGGTAAGGATACAGGTAAAGCTATTTGATGCTGAAAAATATCCAAGGAATTCAAGTAAGAAAGAACAGGAGGAAAATAGAAAAAGACACAAGGACATATAGAAAAAGTATATCTGGGAAGGAAATAAAGAGGCAGAGCAGGCAGACAGATGAGAAGAGGAAATGCAAGTAGAAATCTTAGCAAATCACTGAACATTAGAAGACAATGTTCAGAAGCTAAAAGCCTATCCAAATACTTAGAAAGGTCAGTACAACTTGGTGCATCCAGTTTTAGCTGTGGGACAAAGTTCACATCCTATCTGTTCAGGTTATGTGGTCACTTTTCCTGAGCTGGAAACACAGGTGAAATCTAATTTTGTTGTGTATGGATCACATTTGCTTAATGTTTAAAGTATCTAGGATCTACCATTGTTTTCTTTATTTTATTAAAGTACCCGTCCCTGGAGTGATCAGTAACTCAGATCCAGTGTTGGTTTGTGAAGAAGCTTACAGGAGCGAGTAAGCTTTAGATAAACACATAAAGTGAAGTTTGTTTTTCCTTACAGATACAGGGCAAGCATGGTGGAATCTGATGATTTCACAGCATGGCACCACTTCTCTCTCAGCAATTCACAAAGCTACTATCATCAAATCACAAAAGCTGCAGCCTTCACAGGTTTCTTGGATTGCTTTCCTATAATTAAAACACACATTGCATGATATGTTTTCTACACTGTAAAAAAAAAATCACTTTTACTTCTAGCATCTCTTCTAAAGGTTTATTTCATTGCCAAAGCTGTTTTGTTTCAAGTGTTTACTGAAGAAAAAGAAAACAATTCTCACCTTTCAGCCTCTTACAAGGTTCCTCTCTGAAAACACTTCAGAGAGAGCAAGCCCAGCTTGCACCCACTCCCCTTAACAGCAGACCTCAGGAGGCAGCTTGGCAGAAAAGGCAGAGAAGAGACACGGAAAACAAGGTAAGGAAGAAAAAGGAAGGCTGTGAGGAAAGGAGCAGGTTCACACGAACCTGGTTCAGTGCACAGCCTTTCAAGGCCACCAGCCCAGTGGGAAACAGGTTCAGGAGGGCACCACGCTGCTTCTGGGAGCACTCCTGGTCCCTGGCTGAGGCAGGGAAGGCAGAAACAAAAGGTGTTTCCCACTGTTCCCCAGCACATCCCCTGCCCAGCACTCCTACCAGCTGCAGCCTCAGCAAGCAGCTCTTTGCTAAGTCCAAACAGAATTAATTGCAGAGGCAAAATTAGGGATAAAGGAAGACAAAAGGTAATGTTGGATTTACTAAACTGTATTTTTTTAAAGAATATATCATTTGTTCTACCTGTCAGTCCCTGTCCAAAGGAGTTACATACACACATAAAAAACATTACAGAGAGAAAACTCATCATGAGCTGCACAATCTTTCACAGGTGCTGGAAAGTAATTTTTTCCTGCAATGACCAAAACCAGCTTTACCTCTCCTCCACCTCTTTTTCACTCCTCTCCCTCAGGAATTCTCATGCAGCCCTTAAGCCTGGTTAGTATCACTCATTTCTGTGTCCTGAGTGACATGAACTGTCCAGGAGCTGAGGCACACTGTGTATCTGCTGGGTGACTGCTGGCTTTGAGGAGGAGAACACTCTGCCCAGAGTTTCTCCTGCAATTGCATCATTTAGCCCTGACAGTGGCTGGGATGCTGCTGACACTGTCAGAAGCTCTCAGACCCTATCACAAGCTCAGGGTGACAGGTCAGAGATGGAGGCTGCAGTCTCAGGACCAGCTGCTACATCCTGGGATTCAGCAACCACCTCCTCTGGAAGTGCTGCTCAAGAAAAACCAATTAGAATTAATAACAGAGACAAGGTAGGAAAATCCTGAGGGATGCATCCCTTAAAGTGAAGGCTTTGCTTGAGCAACATCCAGATGAAACAAATCAGTGAGGGATGTGCTTGCAGTTACTTATTGTTGTGATTAATATTAAATTTAAGTATGATGCCATTAGCTTTTGCCTCCTTAGTGTACTTAGAAACCACAACAGAAGGGCACAAAATATCCTGCCTACCCCAAATACACTGAATTTTAAAATGCACAATGATGTATGTATTTAGATGGCAGTACTGGCAAAACAAATGCGACTCCTGCCAAAAAAAATCCCTTTAATAGAAGTGTTCTGATTAAAACAGACCTCCTGTCATGGGAAAGAAGCTCCCAGGACACGAGTCCATCTTTAAAAAATGGATTAAAATGAGAAATATGAAAAGTCATCAAACATAATAAGGGAATCCATTAATCCAATCAGAGATGCCATCTTTCAGAGGCACTGCCAAAACAGGAGTACCCCACCTGAGGATGCACAAGAAGGCAGAAGCAGAGAGTAATGACTCAGAAGGCTGACCAAACCCTTCAAGGGGTCTTGGCAACAACAACTTGAAGATACACAAACTCATTTGTCAACCTTTTGCATTTTTTCAGTCATTAATGGGTGACTCAACTGGAGGGAAAAATATGAAGAGTGCAGATAGACAATGCTCAATATTTGAATAATGGATCATTTCCATTAAGTTGTAAAAAGAATGTAAAATTGCATGGTGATCTATTAATCTGATTTAGTGATGGATAACTCAAATGATGAATATGGATTATATATTTTTAATGAGTGTTACATTTAACAAGCATGAACATTGGTGAGTGTGAACATTCGTGAATGAATAGCAAGGCTTAAAAAGTTTCAGCTCTGACAAATATAACTAGAACTCCTTCTAGCATGCATATTATTAGTATCTTGAGATTAAACAAGATCTATTGGAGCATGTAATTGTTTGACAGAAAGAGATCTTAAGGCATGTAGGCAGTTTTCTCTTGCTTGGTGAATATATTTTAGAGTCCATGTTGTACTGCATGGAAAGGTTTTTCCTGCAGCTAAACTGAACTGATATTCCTGTCATTTACCAGGCTGGCAATGGAAAGAACAATGAAAAAATACACGCTCAAATTGTAGCATAAGCCAATTAACAGTTATGAAAGGAAAGCTCAGGAGAAGCAATGAAGCTGAGACTCAAAGTTTGACTAGAAGACAATCAGATGCCAGGCTGTCCATGGCCCAGGTAAACAATACTGGAACAGACACAAACCTGGCACAGCCACACCAATCCAGGCACTAAGCTCGCCCACAGCTGTTGGTTACCCCACCTCACCTTCTCCACAATCTCCAAGCTGCTCATATCCAAATTCCAGCATGCTATTTTTCATCTATTCAGGCACAGTGCAATATTCTTCCCAGTGAAGCTTCACTAGTTCTCTACCCAGTTTGTAGCAAACACAAAACTCTCATCAGAATCTGGCCTGAGCCTACCCAACAGTGTCCTCTTTCCTTCTTTTTCCCCTTTTGCAGTCTCATATAGCTGCTGCATTAGTGTCAGCAATGAAACACATCATTCTCCTTCTCACAGTACCTTTTGAAGCTGTATTAAATAGATAACATCTATCGATAATATCTAGACTGCTTGATAGCTGTACACTGCAAAGATCTTTTTATACTCATAGTTACTATTTCACTTCAGATATTTACCCTTCATCACTCCTTCACTCTGTTATTCTCACTAGTTTTTTGGCATCATGATGGTTGCACACTTACAAGATGGAGACAGGAAAGCAATGACATGAAGTTATACAATGGAAAATGCTTCCTTGAAAAAGATCTTTGTGCAAAAGGTGAAAAACTATTCCCTGTTCCAGATGGAGCACACCAGAAACAATCTCGAGTGGAGCCTCTTGTGGAGGCAGAGATGGGAATCCAGATTTGTTGGCTTTCAGTAACAGGATCTCATCACTTGACCTCCTCATGCAGTACCTTTTCCTAGCACAAGACACGCTCAGGGTACTTCTTTGGTTTGCTACAAATGAGCTGCAAAAAAAGCAGGACTTGGCTAAATACCATGACACCTCCAGCTCTCCTTAGTTTTCCAATTTTGTTAATTCAGCCACAGAGCTCAATATGCAATGATAATTCAATGCAGGTTTTTTTTCACATATCAGTGAGTACTCTTCTTAAGAAGATAATTTCCATTTTCTTTAGCACAACTGAGGTTTGTTTCTTTTTCTTTTTCCCACCCTAGGAAGAACAGTCTGCCCTAAACCTCACTGGTAAGCAATTAAAATCTGGAAGCTTGCCAGCCTCTGTGGTACTGTGAATTCATTTCCCAAGTACACATGTAATTCTTGGAGCTGAAGTCGAGACAATAAAATGTGTAAAACTTGACTATATTATGACTCCTCACTCAATGACAAAGCCCCTTTCATACAAAGAAATTGGAGCAAATCAGTCAATAATGAGAAAGTGCAGGCACTAATTATTTTATTACAAATCTGGAAATTGTTCATAATTTAATTTTCGGAAATTAAGTGTTCTGATAGAATAATCTTTTTTTTTCAGGCGTGACATCATTAGCATTCCAGTTGTCTTTAATTTTTCTCAATAATATACTTATTCTCAACATTAAAGCTGAACAATATTCCATATATCTGGACTTCAAAAGCTCATATTCTGTTTGGAACTATCAGTTTGATCCTCTCCAGATACTGNCCAAAAAAAAACCACCCAGTGATGGAGTGGAAAGAACATTGTAAAAGCAATGTTTTAAAAGCAACACAACCCCATAAAGGCAATTAGTGAATCTTTGCCCTGCACATTGAGTGAAATGCAGAAAAACAGCAATAGACTTGCTGCAGGGTTCACAGGAAGGTCACGGCCACAGATGTCAGTGCCCCAGACCAGCCACATTTCACTGCAAGGCTAAACTGACTTCCAGCAACTTATCCCTGTGGATTGAACGTGGATTTGGGAAAGCTTCAGGTTTCGGGCTGGAAACTGAAGAAAAGGGCAGGGGGTGGGGGAGAGAGGGAGACTCATCAGCCAACCCATATTACATTTCCCACTGCACTCCCACCGCTCAGGCCGTGAAAGAAGTTAATCCTAACAAATCCTTGTTATAAATTTTTTTTCACCTAATTCATACAATCATTTTATTGTTTGTGTATGTGTACCTATCCCTCACAAAGATTTAAACTGTGGTGTGCTTTACATATATTGGAAGATTAACAAAGCTGCTACAGCATGTGGCTTGCTGGAATCAAAGGGAACAGATTTGTTCCAATGTCCTGTAACTGTTTCAAGATAAATTCAGTGCTTTCACCTGAAATCCTATATGGTGTTCTATGCTATATAGTCATGATTATGACATGAAACTTAAAGGTCAGTCAAGGTTTATTTTCTAGTCTTTGGTAAGTGCAGGATTTATTCTGGTGAACCCTTTATATGCCAGATTTAAGCCCTGTATTATTTGGGTTCTGTGGTAAATGCAAGTGTGTTTCTGAAAGGCAGTGTAGATCCATAATGGACCAAAGGAAAACTAAGGATCTGAAAAAATCTTCACACATTTACATAGCAGTGCACAAGAGTAAAAATATTAAAAACAGTCCTTCATTAAATGCTCGGTAATTTTATTAACCCAATCCAAAAATAGCTAATAAGGAATTAATATTCATTCACCAGTGTCTGCATCCTAATAAGAAAGACTTCTGAATTAACCAATGTATTCTTTTAGGCCAAGGTTCAGCAAAACATAAAAGTACAAGTTTAAATCCATTTCTAACTGAATAAGTCTGCTTTATGCTTAATCCAAAGGGCTAAATCCATTTATTAAAGAGCTAAAAGGGGTTTGGGGATGGAAATAGATAAAGTGATACCAGTATTCCCTCAAAAAGAGTGACTTAAAAGGCTGAAAGATTATTTTACAAAGATAAAATTTAAGGAAATGTGATAAGTATGCTGTATAATGAAAGAACATTCTACAGAGAGCTGATGTAACACTTTTTTATTTAATGCAGTACCATGACAAAGGTATTCTGAATGAAATGAAGAATGTATCAAATCAAACCTGATCAAGCAAAGCAATCTTTCTTGAACAACTGATGCATGGATTTCTCTGTCACATCATAAAGAAATCAAGTAGAGAAGGAATGATATTTAGCTCATGGACTGATATTTAGAGAAATAGAAATTTCTAGAGTTACTGGCAAGTTTTCCATCACATTTTGAAAACCTTATTGAACCCAATTCTTCAGTGTCTCAACCAGTTCAGATACCCCAGAGACCTCTCAACCCGTTCTGCACTTTGCTTTGAGCATTTGGTGCTCAGATGTTACACACTGGGCTAACTGCATCACTGGTCCCCCATAGTGACTCCTGCTGCTGGAAGATCAGCACAGATTCTCTTCTAGCAGCAAGGCAGGTAATTTGCTTACCTGACAGGATAACTGCACTGTTGAAAAATTTTCCCTTTTACATTCTCTTCTTCTGCTTATCCACAGCCTTTATCTGTTGCTCTTCAATAGCTGAATTTTCTTACCGTGCATACCTCTAAGTGATTTTTTTAAAGGTTTTGTTATTTTTTCCACTAACAGCTGCCATTCAGAAGTGGGCCACAAATGTACAACATTCTCCAAGTGATCCACAAAGATCAGAGGTGTGGATCTTTGGAGGAGGAGAGGTGTGCTCAACCGAATGTTTGCATTTTGTCATGACAACAGCGTGACTTGCAACCAGTAATAATTGTTTCTCCTGAAGTAGATCTGACAGCTTTACTCAGAATACGTTCAATCTATAAAATTTCATACAGCAATGCAGACTGAATATTGATTTTGAAAATCCCAATACCAACAACTCATTTCTCATCAGCCCACGTCAGCTCAGAACCACTTATGGTATGTTAGATTCATTCCAGTAGGGAGCCCACCCCCACATAAAAAGACCAAAGTCATCACTAAATATAAATTTGTTATTACATTTATTTTTAAAATTCAGTATTTTTTCTTTTACAAAGCATCACAGTAGTGCAAAGTAATGGAATTTTTCCAAAACCACTACCAGCAGAAAAAAGATTAGTGCTAGCAGAGGTCTGAGGACCTGAAGAGCAGAGTAGGCTATTTTCTCCACAGGGGCTATAAGATAGTCTTTGTTTCCTGCTATATCACTGTAAAATGTAATGCAATGAACTTTTGAACGATTTATGTTAGAAACCAACACAGCACCAGACTCCTTTCCTTCAATAGTGAAGGCAGAAGATCCTCCAGTCACTGGGGTTATCTTCCAAAATGCAAAAAGCCATTAATATTATTTTAATTTAGCACAGACCATGGGAAGGATTGCAATCATCTTTTTATTTGAGTAAAAATTGAGAATAAGATGGCCTGTACTAAATGAAAAAGGAAACTTCAGACATATAATCTCTTCATTATAGCTATTTCCTTTTTAATGTAGAATTTCTTTTCTTCTCATATGAAGCTTAATTTATAAGCTGTTATTTAAGAAACTGATATAAAGACATCAAACTAAGCTATACACTTGATTTACAACAGAATGTTAATTAAAATCGTAACAGTAACTTAAACTTTCATATTTTTATATCTCTAAATATAGATAATTTCTCATAGAAAAATGCTATAATAGCATAATTTTGGTGATGTAAATAAAGATTTTTATATTCAAGGAATAAGCTTGACTCAATTAAAAGTGCCTATTCTCATATGGCTGATATCTGTTCAAATATGCTTTATTCTACACAGTCTGATGATTTGAATCCCCTCACAGATGCAAACATTTCATTGTTTTATATTTCCATATCACTTGTGAGAGCCCCATTTGGTAGTGCTTGATACCACTGCAACTGAACAGTTAAAAACTAATCTACAATTCAAATGTTCACAAAAGCACTGCATGTACTTCCATTTTTTGCAATACCATAGTGAAAATACCATACTGAAGACAAGCATTCTTATTTACCATTGTTGCAAATCTACTCTTTGAAAAAGAAATGCAAGAAAAAGCTATGAGAAAGAGTCAGAGAAAATTAGCCCATAATTCCATAAGCACTTGCTCATAAAAACCACCCATCTATCCTCATTCCCCCTGCTCATATAAAGGAATTCCCATGCAGTGAAAAACATTTGCCTGTGTCAGACTGATTCCACTTTTCAGAGATCAGGACTCACAGGTTACACTTCCACTCTGCCACTGGCTTGTCTGTAACCCAGAGCAAAGGACTCAATGTCTTTATTGTCTTTTATATGGAATATGGGGCTATGAATACTTCCTTTAGGAGAGCAGGATTATTAGTTCTTTAGGAAATGCTCTGAGTTCCTCCAGTTAAAAACATTTAATAAATGCTATCCAGAGCATAGTGTTACAGAGTAACAGTTGCATGCTAGCCCTATAAATGGAAATTATTATGATTTTGAAAACAAGGATAATATCATGAAGATTTCAATTACATCTTTAAAAGAGTTTTGTGAATAGCTTGAAGAAACTAGGCAACTATCATTTGTGATCCCTTGGCTTCCTAAGTTGCTTTAAGACTAAATTCTCTCAAACATTTAGTCAATAATTGACTGTTCTCAAACTGAGCAAGAACTGCAGAATCAAAGCAAACAACATCCCAGACCTCTATCAAAATCAAAGCTTTGTGTTAGGAAAACACATACTGGGCTAATGCAAAGCATGTTTTGGTTTTGATCTTCTTTTGGATATTTTTCACTCTCAATTTTGTCCATTAGGCAAATTACTGAGGCAATCAGAAGGTAGTTGCCCTTGGTGAACTAACTGTAAAAACCTGCTACATTTTGGGCATTTTGAAAAGCTCCAGAAGCCTGTCATACTAGAGGCAATCTTCAGACTTAATGTTTTCCAGTCCTGAGGAGGTCATTCAAATCTCCCTGGACAGTCCCTTCCTTTAGACTCTGCAGGAGCAGAGATGTTTCAGAGCCCACCTTGTACCCTGATCTTCAAGGGCCACTCTTTACACTGATCAAACCCTGCTGCTGCCACAGGACCACAAAGAGGAACATTTCTAAGGGCAGCTGAGCACAATCCTGAACAGAACATGTGAAAAGCCAGACACACAGTAGGTGATTGCCCTGCACTCAGGCAAACAGCCAAGCAAAGGTTTTCACTTTAATTTTTTATCCCCCGATCTAAGAAAAACACCCTCTATATGCATTAAAAAAAAAAAAAGACCAGGAGTAAGGACATCACAAAATATCCACAACATTTCACAGAGAATGATATTCAGGCATGTGTACATGCCAGATTTCATGAGGAGCACTGACAGGTGAGGTTAAAACCAGCTGTATGAGTCAACATAAAAATGAACATTTTCCCACTGCTGAACTGTAATTAATTAATAATTATACCACTATTCTTCCCAGGGAAGGATTTTTCAACCCCAAATTCTAGATTTCACCCTTTTTTTAATTTAGTCTTTTCAAATTTTTTTCTAATTCTGCATGATGACAGCAGGGACAATTCAATTATTAAGTTTTCTCATGTTCCTGTATAATGACTAAAGCATTTTGGCTTGCATTTAAAATGACAAATAGATAAAAATCCCCCTCACATCAACAAAACCCTCCCTCTTACAGGCAGGGACCAAGCACAGACAATTACAGCCTTAGTTGAATAAGTCTTTAAAAGAAGGAATCAGAATATAAATACTTCCATTAGCAGAACTTCTCTGATGTCTGCAAAACTACTTTACATCTTCAATCAAGGAATTTAACAGGTAGTTCATCTGTCCTAAAATATTATCTTCCTTTGCAGTAATGCATGGAAAATGAAGATCATCTCCAGTACACTGCATAACTCAAAAGCCAAGAAAATACTGCAAAAACATTGATCCAAAAAGCCATATCAGACCATCTTTGTATCTGGAGTGATATATTGAAACCCAAAAGTGACACAGGCGCATGATAAATCAATTTATAATCACGCTACACACAGTGCTAGGAACATAATCCATATTGTGCTGCTGAGAGAGCCCAGCAGGTGATGGAGCATATTTCACCTCTGCATAGCTTTAATATCCATCCCCACGGGCACACAATGCCCATCTGCAGGTTCCAGAGCCTGATCTCAACCACATGCACCAGAAGTAATGAATGGTCATACTTCAACAAGACATGCTGGTTTCATTCCCTTCATTGCCAAGCTTTAGAGAAACCTATTGCATAATGCTGGAATAATCAGCCAGAAATTTGATAATTCAAATTCATTCCTCACTGCCTGAATTAAATTCTTCATTAGCCTATCATGACACTGATGTTCAGTTCCCAAAATCACACATCAAACTTAGCCTAAAAGCTAGACATACAGAAAGTCATGTATTCTTTGAAAGAGTAAATCACCTTTTCAATTACTTTACACGTCTGCTCTAACCTATCATATCTATAGAGGCTTTTTGCTTTATCTTTTCTTGTAGAGGTCAAGGAATGAAGAGAATAATTTGTGGTTTTTTGATAAGGAGGACACTCCTTATCTTGACTTCAAATCCAGACAAGGAAGCATTTGTCTAGCAGGAAAAAAAAAGCTGCCTTTAAAACTTGCTTTGATCAGCAGTTGTAAGGAGGCAAAAATTAATAGAAATTATTTTTAAAAAACCCCAACTATTGCAGTTTTCTAATGTGGCTTGGTCATCTACAGCAGCTGCATTTGCTCCCTGTTGCAATGTGTTTGTGTTTAAGGTTTCAGTTCACATGCATTTGTACAGCCTGTTAGTGGGAGCTTAGACTCCTCATATTTAAATGAATAAGGCATTCTCCTCTTTAAACATTTTACCTACAAAGTAAAACCTGCCAGATCCATTTAATACTATGAGTACATATGAGAATGATTTCAATGCATCAAACACAGGTATTTCACTGATCAATAGCTTCTTTGCTCTCTCCCCCTCAAATATCTTCAGCACTTCCCCATCCAGGTTTGAGTTATCTACTATCTCTGTAACCTGCATGTTGAATAATAACTTATCCATCCACATCACCAGAGATTATAGTAACCAGCATAAAACCCACTATCTAATTCAACAATCACCATTAAATTCTGCAGCAAGCCATGCCTTTTCTAGATAATGAGATTGAACACTACTTTGATGTTCCTTACAGCCTAATTTACTGAAGATTTGTAGAGCATTTATGAAGTTTTCCCTGCAGAGCTCTGAACTTGCCAACACCAAAATCAGGAGCAAAGATGCAAATAAAAGAGAAGCAGTTTAACAGACAAGTCAGTCCACACCAGCTCTTCATTTCTTAGATGAACAGCATTTGCTCTACTTTGAAGATACAAAATAATCCTAAAATGAGGTATCCAGGAAGTATTTTGTTTTGCTATTGAACTTGACGCAGAGAAAAACTGCAAATACACCACTATGAAAACCTGGTCTGTCCTGGTGCACACAAAGTTCTTTGATTGTCTAATGAGGAATTAAAACTTGGCATTAGACACCAAAAAGGGGGACAGATGATCAACAATGCATCAATAGTACAGAAGATGAGACAGTGCTGCAGAAGAGAATGGAAAAGGGAAGGGGTGCCATCAAACAATCATGATTATTATAGTAATTTGCTGTTAAAGCACACCAGTTCATTATTATCTGCACTTCTGGCCCTGTGAATCAATAAACACAGTATAGTAGGAGACATTATAAGTTAATGGACGAGCTTTTTCACTCTGAGGGTCAACAATTAAAACACTTCTCAGTTTTGTTCATGGAGAACCAGAGAACAGAGGCTGTTCAGTTCAGAGTAGTTCAGCCCTGAGCTGGCATAGAGAAACTGGCCCAGCAGTGGCTTTGTACTATTCCTGACCACATTGTTTGCTGCATTTAAACTCACTGTTATCCTTTAAGGAATGTAGTATCATTTAAAAAAAAAAAAGAACAGGCTAGTATAGGACAGGATAGGATTGGATGAAACACATAATTTTAGAATAATGCATAGAGAACAACCTATTTCTTGACTAATTTACCACAGCACTCCATTTACTTATAGCACAGCTGGTTTTAAGTTAATTTACACCACGGATAAATATCCCTTTAAAAACATCCAGACAAGCAAGTGACCTTCCCTTCTGATTAAATTTCTAAACTTTCACAATCTTCAAAAAAATGCTTTCATCAAAAAAGGGAAACACCCTGAGGTAGAAGCAGCAGCAGTTAGAGCAATAACATTCTTTCCACATTTCAGATCAGGGAGAATGGACTCCTACAGGAACCTTATGGCATGACAGTGGCTTTCCTTGTTACATTTCAGCAGTTAATTTTAGAAGCATTTGCTCAGCATCACCTACATGCAAGTAGCCAGTCACACCATTTCATGGCAATAATTTTCTCTCTGCATCACAAGCACACATGTATTTTAGTGTGTGCTTTAGACCAGCACAAAACATGATGAATACAAGTCCATTGCACTGTACTTCAACTTGGAAAAAAAATGCAATAAATCACTATTTTCCTTACATGTTCTGAGGCAAAAATACAGCTTGGCTGTTTCATCAGTTCCTAGAAGTGCTAAAATCAGCAAACTGACTTTGGTATGCCAGGTTGGGCAGGGAGCCAAATGTGGACAGTAAAGGCTGGTGGTACCAAAGGGCTTTTTACATTTTAAGAATGGTGACAAAAGCCTGAAAAAAAGGGTTTGACAACTCACAGGAAAATTCAGAGAATATTTAACCACTCCATAGAGTCAAGTTCTTTGCATGTACCAGTAGGATGTAAAGAACTTGTCCTTACTTCTACTAAAAATAATTTTTTAAAAATCTACAACGAAGTGTTGTTCAAGGAAGAAGACCAACATATTTCAGATATCTATTTTTGAAATGCAGAGATATTCAGTTGTGCATCAAATTTTCACCACTAGGTAAATTTAAGCTGTCTCCCAAGCGATACCTCATGATCTCACCATACTATAAGCTGCATTCACTTGTCCAGTTGATGAATAAAACATTATGATATAGTGTGGACCTATTAGTGCAATATCTTTAAATATTAAAAAACTTTAAACTCCTCTCTAGAGAAAAATATTACCTCTGCTTCCACAAAATGGATAAAAAGTCTTGTCTTAAATCAAAGCAAATAATAGGCAGAGTTGGGAATGAAGTACTTGGGATATAACTGTATGAGCCAAGCCTTCGTCTTTAAAGAAAAGATAAATCCTCTTGAAAAACATGATTTGGAAGATGAGCTTCCACTGAGGTAGTACAGCAAAACTCACATGCAGAGAAGAGGATAATAAAAAGGTGGACACTTTTCCAAGACATGCTCATAGCAGGGGCAGCAGATGCCAGTGAGTAATCCTGGATGTGCACAGAACAGACTTCAGCCCCTTACTGGTTCTTTGCAGGTCATCTCCCTCAGTATTTCATCAGCACAGAAGCACTTGAATAGCTGCAGCAATCCTGATGCAACCTGTGGTTCCATTAATCTGAAACTGTGAATGCTGACAGAGGCAGGAGATGTCTCTGAATCTCTGTGTGTGCTTTCAAACTCTGTCCTAAGCATCCTAAGCCAGTCCTTGCTACTGAGAAGACACCAGGCTTCAAAAACCCATGTGCTGAACATTTTCCCATTTTGACAAGGATTTAGGTTTCTTCAATCATTTACAGTTGTTGTGCCTTAGTTTGGTGAAAATAAACTTCCTATGAAAATGGAACAATTCAAACAAAGACTGTAATTCTCTTGCACAAAACTGCACCCATCTCAATTTCTGCTATATAATACCACTTAGATATTATGACCAGTTAGAGAGAGTATCATGAGGACAAAAAAATCTGTTAGAAAGAATGAGACTATGATCCAGAAAAAATGCTGAGAGTAATTTAAGACACCTTTTCAGATCAAAATTGACAGGGCTGTGATCTTACCAGCAGTTATTCAATATTCTGTGAGAGTAGCACTAGATGCATGGCAAATGACTCTGAGAAAGACACATCTCCGGATTTTGAAATTTCTTTCTCTTGGGAAAAAGTTACCTTGAGACCTAAGAGCAATTTCTGCAGCACAGAAAGTATTTGTCCCATGGTTGTCATTACCTGCATCAGGACTGTGGCACATGAGAAGTCTTATCTGTTGGGAAATGAAGATTCTATGATGCCAAATGCTATGTGTTTGTACAAATACACTGAATAACGAGCCAAAACGTCCCTCTAAAAACAAGTGCTCAAGGTCATCACCTGACTTTGTTCAACTTAACATTTGGCTGAATTTTCTGACTGAACTCTGCCTCCCTGCAGAGCTGACAGCATGTATGGGTACTCCTGAAGCAAAACCATTTATGCAAAGCTATGGAAAATAAAAGCATCTATTCCCAAACAGATGATCCTCTACTCTCACATGCCCAGCTCCACTCATAGGCAACCTCCTCCTGGAATTCATCACCACCACCTTCCCATCTCCCTCATGCTTTGCTTCAACAGCTGCTGCCAAAAGCAGCTATTTCTGAGCTCTGCAAAACACACATTTTTTGTTTCTGTTTGTTTGGTTTTGTTTGTACAGTTTTTTTGGGGTTTGGTTGGTTTTTTTTTTTTGTTCTTGTGGAAGGCTATGAGTGGGAGAGCCTTCCTCAATGTGCATCCTGCACTACAGCATTTCATCTTCCCCTCCCAGGGATGTATCCAGCTGACACCCAACCACTGCAGTGTTTGTGCTCTGCCTTCACAGTAAGCAATTTCACAGGCCATGAGTTCTCCAAGCATTGTCTCCTAGACTGATCCATTAAGGAATTGCACAGTCTGTGTGTGTTGCTCGAGTAGGCACTGCATTCATAACTGCAAGGGGGGAAAGGAAAACAGCTCTGCAAGCTTCAACACATTTGCTTTGCAAGGCCACCATGCTCACACTGCTCATGGGCCTCCTTCAGGACTCCCTGCTCTAATAGAAACAGGGATGACATCCCAAGAGTTACATAAGCAGAACTTTTGGGGAATAGGTGGCGTTAAATTCTGTTAAATAAAAAATATCATTTCAGCCTTGTCTGTACATTAAAGTGCAAAGCTTTCCATTAAATGTTTGGCTTATTTCTAGAAGATTGTTTAGACTTAATCCAGTAAAAGGGAGTTATTTACCAGCACACTCATGCAGGTTGTGGACTCCACTGGAGGGTATTTTTAGTCCTTGCATGGTTGCCATGTTGCCTTGTATTGTTTAGTCCTTGCTCTGTTTGCCGTGATGAAGACACGAACTGAAGGAACAATGCTGATCCCTTCATCAAATACATCAAACACCAACTTTGTCACCTGAAATGCTGTAAACCATGCAGCCAAACCTCAAAGAAATCAAAATAAATCGCAACCACCACTTGGAGCTCATTTTTGCACACGATTGTGTGCACTTCAGAATTCTGCCTAGAATTCGGGTATACAAATTTCTACTTAATCTGCATCCAATTCATATTTTGTCACAGATAATATCTGTGCATTCACAAGATCATTCATATGTTTCCAACCCATAAACCAAAAATTATAAAAAATAATGTATAACTCTCAGCAACACAGGGACTTGCAACTAAGTTGCTGGCATGGCATTATTGGAGAAATAGAACAACTTTGAGCAAGTTTGCTCACAGCAAACTCATTTTTATATAGCGACACCTTTTTCAAAACTAGCTGTGTATATAACATGCTGACTTTTTTTTTTTCCCACTACAGACAGGCTTTATGTGAAGGGGAGGAGGCAGAGAAAAGAGCAGAGAAAAACAGAAGCAGATCACAGGTCATTGTTAGAACAGGTTTTATTCTCAGATTTGAACAAAAGTGAGTATCAGCACCAATTTTAAAAGATTAGTTGTATCAGAGGGAGGCCTCAGAAGGCTGTCATTTTCCAGATACATTCTTCCTATTTGTAAGACATCAAAGGACAAAGCCCAACTTTTGTCTTTCTATTTTCACCTTTACTTTTATTTCCTTTTAAAGCAAAAGCTCTCGGTGACAATGCTAGAACATCAGAAAGATTCAGTCATAATAAAACCCTATATTTATATATGGGCATACATAATGATGATGTGCAAGGATATGACACTGACTTCAGCCTTTAGGGTCTGAATCCCAAGAATATTAATTTCTTTTTATTAATGGAATTGAGAGGAAGAAGGGAAAGCAGCATTAGAAAGCTAATAAGAAAGAAAATGTGCCAGCTTTATTCAGTAGGATGAATTACATGAACACATGTAAATAATGCTACACAAAATGCCCAAATAAGGCAGAAAATGCTGAGCTGTAGAAGAGACTTTTGACAAGGATTTCCTTGAGGCAAAAGTTTTCATGCAGAAGAGCATGTCTCTCTCTCTTTCACCATTTCTGCTGCCTTACAAGGGGCTTTCCAAAAAAAGGAGGTTTTCTGTGGGTGCTGTATTAGGACAATGGTTTCTCCACCAGGAGTTACAGGTCTTGTGTGAGCTGCAAACACTCTGAACTCAGAGCAGGAGCTCCCGTCTCCCATCCCCTTGAGGACTGACTCTCCACATATCACAGCAACTCTCCAAGGCTAACCTGAGCATCACTTGAAATTTTCTTCTTAAAATAATCAGGTATTCATAATGTATTCCAGACATCAAATATAATTTCCTACATTAAACATTCATATCAGATAGGTTTTCAGTTGTACAAAATGAATGCTATTTTAAAGGCCCTAAGTCTGCAGTATGTAACTTTATAAACATTTTACAAACTGACTAGTATTTCTATTACTCTCAAAGCCTAGGACAAATGTATGATGTATCTGACAATCTTAATTTTCTATTTAGAGCTATCGATTTAGAATTAATTAAGAATTACTACAGATTTAATTATTTGCTAGGCAGTCAAAGCTACAAAGCGACATTATCTTACTGCAGAGACAACTTGGGTCAAATTAGAGTTGGATATTCAATTAGTTTGAACTTCTTGATGTTTTTTTCCACTCCTACTGAACGGAAGTCATAAGTGTGTGACTTGCTTATTTAACAGTATGGTGAGTGTGCAAAGTAAGAAAAACCTAGAGTGATAATTATAATTCAAAAAAAACAAAACAAAACAAAATCACTAGCACATTATGGAGTAGGTAGAAAAGGAAAGAAAGACTCTCAAGCTGTTCTTTTTGCAGAACAAACAAACTACCCAGGCCTTCATACAGGCAGGGGACATAAATTTCTTGAGCTAGAATGTTCAGACTTGAGGAGCTGATTAGACCCTTGAACCAGAACTCTTCAGTTTGCAGCAATTTGAGCTAAGGCACCCTGAACTTACACTGGTAACTTCCAGGACACATAGACTCACTTGACAATACAAAGCTCATGGTGCACAGAAGCATAATGAGGCAAACTCCTTGAAGAGATCACACTCTCTCTGTGTTAAACCTCATCCTGTTTCATACTTGTAACATAGCTATAAAATATAGGAATGATTCTTGCAGAAAATTCAAAACCTTTTTGGTAAAAAAAAAAAAAAAAATTAATTTCATTAGGAAATTCCTCTTTTCTTAAATAAAGATTAGTCAAAGCAGTACATCTCTCCTGTTTTTCCAATAGCCCAGCATTTCCAAGGCAGGCCAGAGAGCCATTTAAGCATTTTCAGATGGACAGCAGGTGTACTGAATAACCTTTGCCACCAAATGCAGCACTGCAGTAACAGCAGTAACCCTCTACTATTCATAAAGGAGAGGAGAAATCAAAGATTTTTAAGAAGAAAACATCCTACACTTCCCTCAGTTATATCTTTTATATCTGATCTATAAAGTACATCTGCTAAAGATGCCAAAGGGAGGTGACCATAATCTTGTTTGGGGTAGAAGTGAATGGCAGCTCGAGTTTGAGAATGTCCACTGCTGCCCACCCCAGCCCTGCACATGGAGAATAACTTTATAACCCTGGTTATGGAGAATAACCTTCCTGCATGCAAGCACCACCTGCTGCAGGAAAAAGGCCTCAATTCCAAGGTAAGAGTCAGGGATTTACTGCAATTTATGGAAAAGTCTTGTAGCAAAATGAAAAATAAAATTTTACAGTGAATTAAAATGGTTTGGTCTGCATTTACTTCCATATTTTATTTTATCTTATCATATATTTAATTAACTTGGATGGCTTTGAAGATTTAAATAGCAAAAATGGATAAAGTTTTTCACTGAAAATGGAGAAGAACATTATGAATCCTGTCAGAAAAGGCAATAGGGAAAGCAGAAAATGTGGCAGATGGAGAGGAAGTACTGCAAGGTTTAGGTACATGAGGAGACCGTCTGGGTTTGAAAATCAAGCATATTATTTAGTTAATTATTCCACATCCTAATCTAGGCAATGAAACAATTAACTAAACTTCAAAGAGTTGGTATCCACACCTGTATCATTTGATTTTTTTAAAAAACTTTGGCATCTCAGTGAAATAAATATTTACATCCCTTAAAGACTATTCTTGCAATCAGACTTTAAAAACCAGACAAGCAAAGAGTAGCTGATTTGCACTTCTAACAGCTAAAAGAAATTACTGAAGAAAGAAAAGTTTGATTTGTTTTGGGTTTCTTTCCTGCTGTTGTTAGATTTAGGAGGTTTTATGATCCTTGGTGAGAGTGGTGGTGCTTTGTTTTGGGCTTTTCTTTGGAAAAGCTTAGCCACAGGACTAGATTTAACCCAAGGAATAAAATGCAACATATTAAGATTTGCACAAAGAGTTGTAGAAAGTGACTCAATTATCCATCCATGCACATGCACTCCAACACCAAAGCACTTACAGGCCAACACAACCCTTTTGTCATTTTTATGGAGAACACAGGAGGCAGGGGCAAAAGCTTTTCCTGAATTCTAACAGACAAGGAAGCAGATAAAAATCTATCAGATTTAGAATCATGCAGGTGATGTCTTGCAGTTCCTTTCCATTTTACTCCCATGTCTCAGATGCTGAATTTTACCACTGACTTTGAGTCTCAGGCTTACTTCAAATATATTGAGGCAAGAAATGAAACTGCACAGGAGATATTCTGTGCTTGGGGTGCAAGAACAATGGTGAGTACATTTTACATTCAAGCTTCCAGAAATCTAGTTTTAATTTTTTTCTTCTGCCTTACTTGTACAGCAAAATTGACCCTCTCTGGCAAGTCAGAAACTCACTCTTAATAAAATGAGAAACACTACATAGGGCTGTTTTGCCTGTATCTCTAGGTTTCCACACCACTGAGGCAGGCATTGTTTCCTAAACTTCTTTTTTACTGAGTTAATTAGAATAAATAGGTTTTCCATTTTTTCCTCACCTCTTTGGTGCCAACAAGGACTTTAGGGAATTCCTAGCTGGGTTTTATCAATTAGTTGATCAATCACTTTTCTATTAGAGACACAAACATTGAAGATATGATTGAAATACAAGGTTATTTAGTCTTCACACATTCAGTGGCAGCTACCAAACAAAGCAGCCAGCAAAGTGATTAAAGTGATTAAAAAGGGTCAAATAAACCATAAAGAACATTCTTAATTGTATTCATAATAAAGTTATCTTTACCACAGCAGTCAGAGCAGCTGAGGATGCTCTGAGATCAGCCAAGCACTAATGAGCAAGGGAATGAAGCACAGGACTCAGAGTCAGAATCTGAAGAGGTGCATGAGATGTATAGAGAATCCTGTGGCAAACACGTCCGATTCTGAAGGACACAGTGATGCTCAGGACATCAAGTCTGCAGGTCTTAAGCCTCTGAATTTCAAATTCCAGATTTTATCCCCAGTCCCTCTCTTGGGGCTAACACCAACATATAGATATGTGAGACACTGCTAATTGAAATAGATATTAAAGATATGTACTCAGATACTGGAGACAACCCTGTTGGGAAGCTACAGAAGGACTCACAAGATGAGCTTTTATGTGCATGTGAGCCACCCTGTGCCCTCTAATTTCAACTATCAGCCCCTGTTCTTACACTTCTCTGTGCTTCCTAAAAACAAATCTCAACAGATGTCCTTTGTCTGAGATTTCCCCATCAGCCCCACAAAAGCTCCTGCCCACCACCCTTTGTCACCACGGCAGCGCCCTGAGCCTACCTGAGCTCACTGAACGAGAGGGGAGATGGAAAGCAGAGCCCTGTCAGGAGCAGAGCCTGTTCCAGAATGGCCTCACCATCTCTCTTGGGTTCACACCAGGCATCAGCCACTTCTGGGTGGCTTCCTTCTCCCTCTCCCTCTGCAGAATTTCCTAAATGTAAATCTAAATCTGTGGGGCTACAAAGCTCTTTGCTGCCAAAACACCAAGCACTGTTGAGGGCAGGAGTGGGTGCCAGAACAGCACAAGGAAGATGCCACAGGTCGCCAGGACAGTTTAATAAAACCCCAAACCACACCTGCTCACACACCAGGGGAGTAGGGAATCACAATAATGCTACTGCAGCTGTACCACAGAAGGGAGAGCAAGCAGGACATGCAGCACATGGCATAACAGCTCACACACCACAGGGCCCAAATGAAAGGTTTTCACAGCACTACTGTGCAAATAGCACTGAGTGCTGTTAAAAGTGTCACATTTGCAGACTCTGGCTGCTGGAATTTGCCGGTGGCACCGAGTCCCAGCGCTGGCACAGCTTTCCCTGGGCTCTGCACCAGCTGATCTGCTCAGCTCCGCTCAGAAAGGCAAAGGAAGTCCTAGCAAAGACAAATATTTGACTTCATACATTCACAAAATCAACACATAAGAACCTCAAAACCTTCACCCACAATCTGTTTCACATAGCTGAATGAAAAACACTTGAAAAGTGTGCTCAACATCAGACTGCAATACTTGTGATGATGACTTCACTGTGCTTACCTTGAGCAAGTCATCTTCATAAAACAAAACTCTATTTAAAACTCAAGCATGTATTTTACAGGAAATTTAAAAAGTCTGAAGAATTATTTCTCCAAAATTTAAAACAATAGTTGGCATTAAAACTGAAAATAAACAAACAAACATATTAAGTTGTAAGTATTAACAAAATACAAGGGTGTCTTTACAAGCTTCTAAATTCCCAAGAAGTCATCATTATTCAGATAGACAAAAATAGACCATGAAAGGGTCACACTTAAAATGAGACATGGAATTACCAATGAAAACAGAAAAGAAACTAGAACATATAAAATACATACGAGAATAAAAGTGAGCATGTGGATGTATAAGGATGAAGAGCAGTAGGTGAAAGCACATAAAAAGAATAGTGGCAGGAAAGACAAGCTGAGATGCAAGAGGTGAGTGGCAAAACTGCAAAAGATGATGTAAAGTACATAAAGTACACAGAAATGCTCAGGGTTTTTTCCTGTATTCATTCTGTATTCTGAATGAAGCAGGAGGATGCATTCACCTCATGCAAAGATGTGGATGGAATAGGAAGTCTGCCATATGCTATAAAGAAGGATGTTAAGCAGTATCTGCTAAAATTAAACTGTGTTCAAATCAGAAGCCTGGATAACACATACCCCTGAGTGTTAAAAGGGCATGCTGAGGAGCTTCCCTGAATTGCTAATATTATTTTTAAACAAACCTTTGAAAAATGGGGAAATTCTAAAGAAAAAGAACTGCCAACAGAGACCTAATATTTAAACAAGGATAAAAGAGATGGGCCACAGACCTCTAGAATAGTTATTTAGCATTCAGTAAAAGGAGTGATTAATTTGAAATTTCATCAACAAAGAATTAGAGGCTAAAAATCTAATTAATGTCAATCAGTTAGTTTAATGGAAGGCTGGTCTTGTAAAACAAACCTATTGTCTTTTTGTGAAGAGATAACAGGTCTGCTTGACAAAGGCAATTGTATGCCATAGTGCACACGATTTCTCCATGGCATTTGACTTAGTACAACATGACAACTCAATTAAAAAATGATGATGTGGAATTAACAGAGTGTACTTTGGCTGGATTCAATTGTGTTATACTCACAGGTCTCAAAATGTGATACCAACAACTCCTCCTCTAGTGGAACGACAAGGAATTTATTCTTCATCTTTTTATAAAAAATATAAAATGTCCTGTGTTCCCAGCAGTATGTGAGACAGCTTCTCAGGGATAGGGAAGAAAATGGGGTGCCTGAGAAATAAACTGAGTTCCTGCCTACATGGAGAACCTAACAAAATTCGTTTTAACTGAACCAAATACAAGACAATATATGGGGAATTCAGAATGGAGTTTTTATGTGGCAAATGGAATTTGTACCAGAATTGTACCAGACTTGCCTATCTGAAGAATTTGGTTTAGATGTTTTTAGGTGGGTCAAGGGTTTTTAAATAAGGGCTTATGCTTCCTACAGAATTACAGAAAAGAAATAGACACTTTGAGAGTTGTATGTGTGAAGGTTATCATTTGGTCACTGCCATGAGAACCACTCACTTAGGAAACCTGAAGAACAGCTTCAGTGGAAGTGAGACTAAAATAAAATAAGCTGAAGGAAAAAGAACAATGAGAACCTCAGGAAAACTTCTTGAAATACTTTCTTAGTGAAAAGCACCTATTACATTTTTTGGGGGAAAAAATAACTATATAAAGCTTAGACAAACAGAAATCATCCCCATTTGATATTATTTGTGAGCCCTCTGGAAGAATACCAGCATAACATCCACAATCTAAAAAACATGTGGATATACTAGAAAACATTAAAAGGAGGGCCACAAAAATTACTCCAGTCTAGAAAACATGATTTATGATCTGAGACTTAAGAAGTGCAACATACTCGGATCATCAAAGAGAAGTTTATAAGCTGACTTCATCACCACACAGGTATTTTCACACATAAAAGCTATCTGATAACAGGATGGAAATAGTTAATCGTGCAGACAATGGCACAGCTAACTTCCAGTCACTGGATCTCATTAGCAAGTTAAACCTTGAAAGAAGCTTTTGATTACTTTCACAGCTGGGAAAACCAAATTGAAATATTTTACCAGGGGATTCTGCATTGCATGAAGTCTTTAAAAGAAAATTATGCCATCCTTCTAGAATATATTTATCTTCTCTTTTTCCTCCTGCAAAAATTCTCTGCAGTAAGCATGCTTTGGACTGAACAGGAAAGATCACACTTTGGCTTTCAGGGGCAGAAAGACTATAAAAGTAGGACTCCAAACCCTTTGCCTGCTCATTTCTCTTCATTCACAGGTTCTTGCCTTCATTCACAGAGTTTCCTTTCTCTGCAAAGAGTCAGGCTGAATCCCCTTCTCCATTAAGAAGATTATTTTACTGACATAACATAATCTAGGGCTTCCGAAATCACCCACTGGGGTCAGAAACACCTTCTCCCTTTCATGCAGCTAACTAGACTTACTCCAAAGGCAGAAGAGAAAGGATTCTATTTACCTTATTCTACTTTATTAGAGATTAAACACAATCAAACCTTAAAACCAGGAAAATGGTGCTATGAAGTTTCCTTTCTGATGAGCTTATGTAATCATACCTCGTAAATTCCCTGTCATTCCAAGAGTACCACATATTGGGAGGTTTTGTCATCTCTCCTGCTCTCTGGAATAGTCTCCAGATGAAAAACGAGCTTTAATCTGAATAAAGGGGTATTTGAGATAATTTTTAAAAATCTATATTTTTCTAAAGAAAATAAGAACTAAATTCTCTCTATTGGTTACTTTGGGCCTGAAATCCCGTGAAGTAAAGCTTCTATCTTCCACAGTGTTCTTAGTGATTGTCAGCATGCCAATAAGGTGAAAAGGTGAAAACAGGTAACAAGTAGCCCTGGTGGAGATCATAATTGCACCAAGATTATGACAATTACAAACAGAGAATAAAACATTCAGAAAGATAGGATTGCAGTGAGCACTTTGCATGGGATCTGAGAAACACAGTGTCTGTCAGTGAAACAAGCTTAGTACCCAGCCCAGGGAGTCGCATTCCCAGAGCCACAATCGACCCTGAAGCCTCATGTTTCCTAAATGCACAAAACCTGTCACTGAGAGTCTTTGCAGGTGCCTAGAAAAAGCTTCTAGAAAAATCTCCAAGAGCACCATTTATGAACCTTATAGCAGAGCTAAAACCAGGATTTATGCCTCAAATAGATTGTCCATCTATGCTGTGTTCCAGAATATATAGCACAAAGACTGCACTTTGTTCTTGCCTGATTAGTCTTCACTATTCAGGGCTAGTATTTTGCTAGTATTTTTTTTTTTTGGTGTATCCTGTGATACACACAAAAAAAACCTCCATGAAAACTCCAGGTAAAGCAAATCTTACTCATCACATGCAAAGAAATTTTTCAGAAGAAACAACAAAGAAAATTTGTGCCTTGTTTCTAAGACTAATAAACCATGATTATGAGCAAGAGTCACATATACAACAGGTAGCTAATGCTGTTATTTGGTGGCTTCAGAACCCTCTGTTTACTCAACAGGATGCTAATGCTCTGAATTACAGCGAGATATTCTTCATTACATTTGCACTAAAACATTACACAGCATCTGTTATTGATGGTCTCCATCATGACTGGATGTCCACAAGTCTTAGTTATAGTCCCTCATCTGTCCACAGTATCAGATCACCCCTCTGGCATCCTCTAATATTTTCACCATGCCACCAAGGTGTGCATAACACAGTCTGAATTATGAAGTAAATCCCAGCATTTCAAACACCAAGAAGTTTCAAAAAGGAGGTAGCCTATTGCTAAATACTTACTCCTGAAAAGCAGGTCCCCTAAGCTCAAGTGCCCTTTATAAAAAGGACATCACAAGGTATAAGGGTCCCCAAGAGCCCGCTACAGCCTTCCTGGGGAACGTGGTGTAGCAAGGAGAACACTCCCAGCTCCTCCACTTCCTGAAATCATAGCACTAGAATTTAAATGTAGCATGCATATGGTTTCCTTCATTTACACCAGAATATGTCTTTCTTTTCCTCAAGGAAATAATTTTCCTAGGTTCAAAAAAGCATCAGAATGTTTTTATCTTTATCACAGTTAGAAAACACAGCCCAGCTGCCACGGCCATTCTTTCTCCAAGTGTTTGAATATGCCTCAGACACAGCTTCTTTCAGTCAATAAGTGTTTGTATGGCAGAAAAAGACACTTGATTTCCTTATCAGTTCTGTCACCAAAAAACATAAGGTTCTTGCAAAACTTACTGAGCCTTGATCTAGTCTTGTTTTAGGAAAAATAAATCGGGTGGGGAAAGGCAGACAGAGAAGGATCATGGACTCAGGCAGCAAAACCCTCCAAAAGCAAATAAAGTCATCTGTGTTATTACTGTAAAGTGTCTACAGAGCTGCCAACCAACTGTTGGTGCAAGAAAGATTATTTTTAATATCACGACTGCTTCTAAGAGAATGTATATTCCCAAGATCAAATCTAATGCAACACCATCTGGATTTGGGTCTAGACAATATCCCTGCCCTTTTGCAGTACTCATCAGCATCACAGAGAAGTCTTGCTCACAGGGGCTGTGGAAAGCAAACTGAGCAGGCAAGTTAGGCTGGAAACTTTGGAGCTCCTGTGTTCTATTTCTCTATCATTGTCAGCAATGGCTTTAACTCTCATGCCATAAGCTGACGGCCTTCACTGACTGAGGTAGAAGGGAAAGCAAAGAAAAGAGCCAGTTCACACAAACACTTTGCTAAATAAATAAATAAGCAGAACTTGTTGCACATACCATATATCCTTATACTTAGGAGCAACACATGGTGAGAATTTGCAGCTCCATACATTGCAGATTCTTTAAGTCTTATTTAACATGAAGTGAAAAAACAAAACAAACCAACAAAGAACCCTCAGAAATATCCAGATGTTGGTGTAAATGCCAACATTGTTTCTCATTTCGCTGCATATGTTATTCCATCATCCAGAAGTTTTACAACAAATTTCGTATTACCTTTGCAGGTCAGCAGTTTTTCAAGCTTAGTGGGCTCAGAGCCTTTAGCACCTCTGCAATTTTTCCAGTTTGGCTTTCTCCAAAGATGGGCCACCATCCAAAAACTCAACTTCTACCTTAGGGCTACTCTCCTATTCTGCATTTCCAGCCCTCATTTCTGATTCTGTCCTAAGGCAGGCCAAGTGAGAGGAGGTAAAAAAAGTCAAGGATTAAGTTAAATATTCAAAAGGCATTCTTTGGTTTCCCTCAAGTTTAATTTAATTTTGCAGTTTTCCTAAAGGAAATTCATTTCAGACTTCCTTGCAGGACAGGTAATTCACTCCAACACCTGGGAGAGAACTAAAGGACTGAGTCTCAGGAATGAATTCAGAGAGCACCAGAGTCACTACGCTAAAAGTGAACTCTTCTGCAACACAATTTTGCCACCAGTTCCACCACAATGCTCTGGACTATTAATTCCATGGGGCTTGCCTGAAGGTGTCCAACTCCCAGACTGGCATCAGGATCAGCTGTCACACCTGCAGAGCAGGTCATAGGAGGAGCAAGTTCCCAATGAAATCGCCCTGCTCTTTCAAACAGCACTGCCTTTTCCATCTTCAGCTCCTACAGAAGGAGACAGGAAAGATGCCCAGCCTTCTCCATACCCAGCTGTGTAATTTTTGCCACAGACATTACATAAGAAAGACAACAGAACCCTTCTGGTTCTACCATGTGCCCACGCCTTCAATGGCCATTCTGTCAGAGCAGGGAAAAACAAATGCATGGGCAATCTCCAATGATTAGAGCAATCTGCTTGTCCATTTCCTACTATTATGAGATCAAACAGAAACCTCAGCCTGGATGCATTACAGTCTCATTAAGCCTTAAAGCCAGAATGGAACAAACCATTGCTCACAAATTCATTTACTCTTGAAATTCAAGCTAGTCAGGGCAGGAAGGACAAGAAAATAGCAGCCTTTTGTAGTGAGTAAATTACAGACAAATGGGTTTACAGGGCAGATGATCTCAGTTTTTAAATCTAGACTCAACCAAAACAGCTTCACTAGAAAGAGAGGTTTCATATTTTCCTTTAATGCGTGGAGGGCACATTTGCTGATGTACACAAATAAACTAAAATGCATTATTAGAAGGCTAGAAAAAATAAGGCCACAGCCTCCCCAAGCCCTCCCCTGCCTACAAACCAAGTAAACAGAAAGATGGCATTTAGGAAAGAATGCAAACTGAGCAAGTAATTGCATTTAATAATTACATAGATCAGTAGGAAACTGCACATGAGAGCAGGATTTAAAAGGAGATCTTGAATCGCCTACTCCCATTAGGATTTTGTTAAGCACTGTATAAAATCTAAACTTAAATTTATTCTATTTATTATATTAGTATAAAAATGTTTAGACAGTTCTACAAGCTTGGACCACTCTTGGAAGGAGAGTTGCTCATCATCCACGACAAAACAATAAAAATACAGCCAATATTTCCACCACAACCACTGTTTTTTTAAATCAAAAGAGCCAAAAGGTGCAAACTACTACAAAGTGCCACTACTGAATGAATGCTATTCCATTTTAGCTCTTCCCATTCAGCACTGGGAAATCAGAATATTCAAGTATCACTGCATAGGATTGCTAACAAACAATGAGAAGTTAAAATCTCCTCTAAGGCATCATTTTTAATTAATAACATACATTGTATTAATACATGATGTCCTAATACACAATTAAGTGCAAAGATGGTAATTTTTCTTTAAATAAATAAATAAATAATTTTAAACTTCATGTCTGTGTTTTATGAATAGAAAAAGAACTTACATACAATATATGCACATAAAATCTGTTTTGAAGTAGTATTAGCCAGTAAAGGATACATATTAAAACTGGCATATGCTGTTTTAATTTGACTTTTTTTTAACATTTGGAACAATTCACCTTTATAAACATGAACTTATACTGTAAATGAAAATACAGCTAAAAATACTGGGGTTTCTAACTTTTCTGGGTTCTGAATTTGGGGCTGCAAGTGGTATTTGCATGCAACTCACCAGCTGTCACAAGGAAGTGCTCTGTTCCCAACCTAGAACATCAGACATGCCAGGTGAATGAAGGAGAACAAAATCCTGTCCAAATCTGCTTGAGAAAAAACCTACCCACGTGATCCTTAGTGTTTTCAGAGAATCCAACTGCTTCTTCTCAATCTAGGGATTTTTGGCATGTTTTAAAACATCTGTATTTGTGAACTCATACTTGTATTCTAAAAATGCAGCTTTACCTAATTTCAGATGTTACACAGCTTCAGTTACATTCTTTAGGTTAGTATAGATGCTGCTTTTCCATATTTAAAGTAATTCAAGAAAATACAATTTGAACTCGCTGCAGGATTTGCTTTGCTCCTAAGTGCTCTCTATTGGTTGCCCTAAAATCCCCCAAGTTCCTGTTTTGTTGTTTGGTTCTTTTCCTTCTGATGCTACGCAGGGATCTTGAATAATCCATGGGAACCCTCGTGCAAAAGAGCCCACTGGAATAGGGAATGCTTTCACCAGAGCTCAGCACACCTCTGGAATGTGGGGCATTACAGAGAGAAGGGAACCCTCTTCTAGAACAGGCAAGAGAAAGGTCTAGCCATGGGAATTATCCTCCTTTTCACACTGTGAAATCTTATGATAAATCTGAGTATCATCCTGAGACTTCAGATAATTTTGTTTTCCTTTAAGTAGCCTTTCTTTTCAGATAGATAATCACCAAAAAAAAAACCCACCAAGATTTCTTTTTCTTCTTTATTTTTAAAGTAATGCAAAATAAAATTTCTGTTCATTGTTAAAGTAGGAAAAAATCCCTTAAAAATACCAGCCCTAAAGACAAAAAAATGCCAGAAGACAAGCAAAAATAATTAGCAATTTATGAACTCAGGCCTGTTTCTGAGTTCTGAATGGACAGGATTGACATTGCCTAAAGAAAATTCTTTATGACCCCAAATATTTAGGTCATGTTCTATTCTTGTCTACAAATAGAATTAATTAAAAAACTATATACTTCACTAGTAAGTCAGAAGATTTCACTTATTTCTAATGCCACTTGAATTATTATTCCCCACTCTTGAAATGGGATTCTCAATCTAATTCTCACTCTAACAACTGGTCTTTCTAAATAGTCCAGACTTTCATTAAAAAAAGTTATGAGAATGCTGTATTGCATATGATAAAATAATTTTTCATATTTATGATGTTAAATTTACATGAGCAAAAGTGGAATCTGAAATTTTATTGATAACTATTATGCTATGCAGTGCTCTGTTTCCAAAAAAATTTGCATTATGACCTGACATTGCTTGGTGCATACATGCAATTGTGGTAACTCATAAGGGAATGGGAAGCACTCACCAAAATTTGCTATTTAATGAGCATGGAACAGTAGTTCCCACTGATGATTAATATCCAAATTTTCATCACATCTGAGTGCCTGATTAAATTCACTGATTTGTTCTGATCCTCTAGAGAGAGGAGATCCAAAAGCAAAGTCCAAATTTAGATTTCTTTCCTCAAATCCCATCTCTGGGAAATATCACTGAGGAAAAGCATAAACAGGCTGCAGGTGACCAGAAAAGTCTCTGCAAATGAAGAATTCCCTGTATTAATTCACATGCTCCCACTGTAAATTCATCCATCAACACATGTATTTAGCTAACCACGATATCCATGCAATTTTATAATATAATAGTCAAGTGGAAAATAAACCAGACAGTGGAATTCTGGATTCTTTGTGTCAAAACAGGCATTAGAAGTTCTTTAATGGAAAGAAAGGAAAGTGGAGAATATTGCAAATGCAGACTTGAAATGAAAAGTCTTCAAAGTATCACACATGGACACACACGAAGAAATTGTGCAGCCTTGCACATGACTTCTTTAGTTTTAAAGGCAGTTTAGTTAATAGCAAAAGACTTTATATTTTCCAGAGAGGCTTTAAAAGTAATTATTGTCTGTGTGTTCTTTGTCCATAACTCTTTAGTGGCAGCCAGCAGAATTTCATTTTCTTCCCTTATTTCAGTAATAAATTTCTTTCAACTCTCTTTTGCCCTGACACAATAGCAGTGTTCGAGTCTGAGAAACAGAAGACTTAACCAAGGCAAAACCACAGAATTTTCAGAAGTTGTCAAATCTGACAATAGTGGAGTGCTTCTCTGGGTTCAAGCCCATGTTCTGAACATGTCTCAGTTCTTAAACACCACATTTTTAATGCCATGGTATCATGTAGCTGACTTCTAGGAATAGATAGGATGGTCACAATTTTTATTTTCACCCCATGTTAATTCTTCTTGGATAGATCACTACTCAGAAAGAACAAGCACCACAGGAACTTCTATTAAAAACATGTTCAACAAGAAATCTGATCAGCTTTATAGCTCCTTTATTAATTTTTAAATTGTACACACATAAACACCAATGGGTATTTATAATTTTATGATAACTTTTCTCAGTGATGAACCAGCCATTCACTTCTTACTGTAACAACTTTTTATGGAATAAGAAATTTACACTTCATCCTATAAAGGACATAAAGCCAGAATATATCAAGTTCTGAATACACAGCAGGTTAATCTATGGAGCATAAAAGTTTAACTTCCTAAAGCAAAGCGTTTTTATTTCCATCCAGTACTGTACTGCCAAGGGTAGAAAATATTTCATTCTGCTTACAGCTTGCACCCTGAGTTCCTGGGTCACTTCTGACTAGCAGTGCCAGACACCTAGGCTACTGCATGGCTTGGGACAAGAGATGCTCTTGGAAAAAATACTGTGCAAAGAAAGAGGCAGAAATAATCTCCTCTGTTGTAACAGGAAAGAGGAAACGGATGATTCCCTGGGGTTCCTTTCAGTGTGAGAACATTGTGCTGCTTTAAAACATTTACTTGAGAAATCAGTATTACTCTGCAGATTAGACTCACATGAAAGTTAGTAAATGGCAATATGCCAGAGCACTCAGCTAAGTGCTCCTGTCAGCAAGGGGATCCCTCCAATGCTCAGGAAAAATCTTGAGCTGTAAGAACCCAAAGACTAACGGCTTGCACCCTCCACTCTGGGATCTCTGTTTCACGTCCTTTAACTTCTCAGCCCTAGTCCCTAACTGTAGTAGGTAGAAAAATACCAAAACCCCCATTTTACACCATGCCCAGATGAACCCTTGGAAAACAGAAATTAAAGTAGAATTCATCAGAGCTGATGGAGGCAGACACATCTTCAAAGGCATGGCCTCAACTGGCTTATAAGATTGGCTTATTTTAGTAGGTGGGCAAACGCTGGAAAAGCAGATGGGCTTATTAATACCTGTGCATCTCATCTGTGTGCAAAGTCTGCAACTAAAAAATGAGAAAACCAAATTATTATTCCTAGATGCTGTCAGTGTTTATTTTCACCCAGGTATTCCTAAGTCACACCCATCACTTTTCAATAAGGTTGAGATATTAAACCATCTGATTTGGCACCAGTGCAACATATGTCTTCTTACAGACTGTGGGTAACATTAAATACTCCAGCACGGTCCAGGAAAGTGTGTGAATGGCTTGAAAAAGTTAGGCTCTCAAAAGCTACAGAAACAATTAGCACTAATTGTCAATCACACACTAGGTGGTAGTGGTTCAACACCCACGAAGGCTGCACCCTCCCTCTGCTAGAGATGGAGCTGAGAAATGGCTCCTGCCCTCACCTTCATCGAACCCGTTCTGAAGATAAAAGGTGCCCTTACTTCCCAACACTATGATTCATATTTCAAAAGCATATGGTATTTCTTAAATATTTATCCTTTAGATACCATAAGATATTTCTAAAACACGGTAAGATGGAGTTTCAGGCTGTAATCTATCTTCAAAATAATAGTAAGGTATAAATCTGTACGAAATTAATAAATTCTGGAGTGCCCCATGAAAATGCAAGTCTGACTTGCACTTCCAAATTATTTTCATCATCACTTCGTATACACACTTATATGGCCAAACTAAAACCAGCCTGTCTTCACCTAACAAGTGGATAAACTTTTGCCATTGTCCAAAAAATAAAAAACAACCAAACAAAAAAAACCCAACAACCAAACAAACAAAAAAACCACAAATTGAAAAAACCCAACAAATCGTCTCCCAAAATCCAGTTGCATTCAAAGTCAAATGTTTGGAGCCAAGTTCTGAAACTCTTGTTTAGGGCTCTGTTGTAACTAAGGTGGAAGGATGCTAACATCCAATGGTTCTTATTTATATGAGTAGACCCCAGTGGTTTGATCCCTCTCACACACAATTTATAAAGGTTACCTTTATTACAAGGAGAAGAAACCATACCAAAAGAAGTGTTAAAACATAAGCATATTATAAGTAAGGTAAATACCCAGCCCCACAGATGTGTCAGCAATAATCCCTCACTCAGTTTGCACAGCTGCTGATGGTGAAATTGCCCAATGCAAAGATCACAGGAGGCTGCACCACAACCTGCAGTGGTCACTTCCAGCCAACACACCTGTGATGGTGATCCTGCTTCTACAGCTCACTTACCCTTCCCTCTGAGCTTCAAACTGTGGGTAATTAAACCTCAGAGACTAGACCACAAAGAAACAAATCTGTTTCTACTGCCTACAAAGGGAATCCAGATTCCTCTGATGTAAAAGTTGTGTGCCATGCCATCTGCCCTTACACCACATACATGGGGTCAGGAAGACACCTTTAGTCAACTTCATCCTGGCCCCTGCTGCCTCCACTGAGCTCCTTGGTATGTGGACAGAGAAGTCTCTCTCTCATCTGGTAGGAGGTCCAGGTCCCCAAAATTCACAGGCTGAAAATGTAACACTGACAGTTTCAAACATGCTTCTTCAAGGACACAATGCTTTCCAAGGAAAGGCAGCAATGAGAAGAAAAATTTGAGAATTGTGCATGTTCTGGTATTGAACAAAGAAATTCAGAAATTTCACTCTTCTGTATACATCAGTTCTGGAACTTAGCCAGGTAACACAGTTAGCCTCTGGTGACTTCTCATTCTTGGAGCTCAGGCTTCATTCTAATCACCACTTCCAAAGGTGGGAATCCTACCTCTGGCCTGCTCAGCCAAGGTGACATCAGATTCCATGCAAGTGGGCAATTTCAGATGCAGTCCTGATTTGGGCTATATCTTCCTCTTCAGAAGGGTTTACAAAAAGCACCTGGTATATTGTACATGAAATACAGAGATCCTCTTTTTGACCACCAAAGCTCTATATCTTAACTTGAAACAAATCCAACACAAAGGAAAAAAAATCTCCAATGTTATCACCCTGTAGGAAGGACCTAGAGAGATATGGGTCATTTGTTCACATAATCTCATCTTGAAGAATGGCTTAAGAGTTCAAAAGCCTGAGGGGTACTGCAGGAATGAATTCTACTTTTCAAGGAAGACATCAAACCCAGACATTTCTGTGGCAGACATACCAGCATATCCTTTCAGATCCCTTTGAGTATATTTTATACTTTTTAGATTTGAAATCTTGAAGCAATACAACAAGTTCTCATTTTTTAATTAAGTTTCCTGTTGGCAAGGTTGAAGAAGGAATATCAGTCAGTGTTTCTGAAGTGGAAGCTAGCACAAAACCCCACTAATAGGCCCACTGACCTAACATTCACAGACTTAACCATTCCTAAAATATTTTCCACCAGTCCAGGCAGCAACAAATAACAGGTTTTGATGTTCTTAGTCGTGGTACAATATCAGGGAATAAAAAATCCACTTCTCTTTGGAAAAGTTGACTGCTATTACTCCTCAAAGTTCATTTATGTATTAGACTCTCCTGCCTGCAGTGCCAGTATGTACTGCATATTCTAATAGGACAAAATGGAAATGTTGCACAGCTGCTGACGGTTATTCAAACTCTATTTCAGCTGATTTTTTTACAGATAGAAATCTTCTCTTAACTGAAGGTGTGTTTGTGAGTGGAAGTAATTGTCATGAGGGCGAAACTGTCTCCTCTCAAAGGAAAGAAACTCAAGTAATAGTATAAGCAATAGGTGTCTGCATATCAGACACCCTATGTGGAAGATGTTGTGAAAAGTGCAATTCCTTCTAAAACTGGATTCATATCCTTGCCAGCCACACTTTACAAACTACCAAAGAATGGAGAAAGGAACTCTGATGATAAACACCTCCTAAGAAATGCACCAATTCCTTCCCATATCCTGCTGCTTTTGGAAGATCTTCTCATAGGTGATACATTGAAAACTAAGCATCGGTGATTTCAAATCCAAACACTTTACAAAAGTTTCATGTAATAAGGAAATGTTTCCTAGTAATACTGAACTATTAATTTTGCATGTTGCAATTACATAATGCTAGGTATATTGGTTGCCACTCCAGAAGAGGAGATAAATAAAGCAAGCACAAGGTTTATTTTGAATTTATACCTACAAGGATAATCTTTTAATTTGGTTATTACTTAGTTAGCAAGCTTGGTCTCTACCTCAAGTGGTTTCCAAAATGCTAAAACACTCACAGTGTTTTGACTTATTTTTTAATTTAGCTCTCTAGTAAAAAAAAAAAAATTACATTCTGTCCTCAGCTGTGTGGTTAATATATGTTGTTTGCATTTGAAACCCACAGGACTCTCACTGCTTTCAAATCATTGAATTCAGAAAGGATTAAGTCACACTGTTTTTCCCATCAAAAAGTCACTATGATATCCAGATGCAAATCTATGACACTAAATACAGACATGAAAAGATGTTGACAGTAATTGCTCTTGTATCACTTTGGTTTTGTTTTCATTGAAATGTACAGCTCAGAAATTCATGCCTCTCTTGGCCTCTCTATGTAATCACTTGCACACACACACATCCAAAAAATACATTTAAATAAATGGCTAGATCAATATCAAGGTATGTAAAGGCAATCATATTCCCAGGAAATAAGGAAAGATAGAAGGACTTTTTGGTTGGTTGTGGGGTGGGTTATTTTTTGGGGGGTTTTTTGTTTGTTTGTTTTGTTGGGTTTTTTTTGTTTTCTTTTCTTTTCTTTCCCTATACTTGAAAAAACCAGCAGGGAAACAACAAGAATATAACATTATATTGAAGGTCCAAATGTTAAACTTGGAACATACTTGCAATATACACTCACAAATTAAAAATATGTAAATATGCACCTTTTAATGATCAAACTTCAAAGTTACAGATCAGGACTTCATTAAAACCCTATTTTAGTCATCCTGCCAAGAAAACTTGCCAGCTGATAGAGCTCACCTCTAGCCTTCCTAAGCTTTCTAGTTTGCTTCAGGAAAGCCTTGAATGTGCACCTCTGTTATTGGGACACAAAGAAATCTCTTTCCCCTGAAGGTTCTCAGCATGCTACTCTGAGAATTTTATGTAGCAGAGTCTCAAAAGGAAAATACATTTCCTGAATTCCTCCTCCCAGGACAATCCAACTGATGAAGTGTAGCAACAGTAAGAGAGTCCTTAAATGACCAACAGTTTAGAAATTAAAACTTCATTCTGCTCTGTACAGAACAGATATATTTACTAGAACTACTTAGGTAATAAATTTCTTCAGGTGGAATTAACATTTTAATTAGCAATTAAGTAATTTTGCACTCTAAGGTTAACAAGGAAATTATCAAACATTGTCAGAAACTAAACACAAAGTTTGTAAAATGTACAGTTTATATAATTAATTGATTTACACAAGGTTGCATTTTAGAACAGATCATGATACTTTCTCCAAGTAAAGATGTGTATTTAATCATATTCCCAGTAGTATAAATATACTGATATGCCTGTATCAGTCAAGTTATATTCCACAGTAATATCTTATGCAATTAATCAATGTAATTATATCCCTGCCATAAAAATATAAAAGATTATTTAAATCATCTAAGGGACAGCTGTAATTTTTCATCTCTTGCTGATTAAATCCCATTTTTCAGTAAGGGTTAAAGTGTATGTTATGCTACCTTCCTACTTATATTTGCCAATATGTTAATTCTTTTTTCTGGAATCAGTTCAGATATCCCTGCTGTCAATCTGTTCAACCAGCAAATGAAGGTGCCACACTAAGCTGTTTCTTTACATCAGGAAAGAGAATCTCCCTGCCCATCTCCTAACCAAGCCAGACAGGAATTATTTGAGGAGGACTGGAGTGTCCATTCCTTTTGGATGCTTCTTCTCAGAAAGACAAGTCTAGCACCTCACTGAACAAGGCAGGAAGTGATGGCAGCAACACCTCTATTCCATCAAAAACCCTAAAACTGTGGTTATCATCACCTTCCTGGGAAGCCCTCTGAGTATAAACTATAGAAGCAGCAATCTCTCCCTACTCCAGAATTGTCCTGAATGGATGGAGTGATGGGAGTGAACCAGACACAAGCATCATCTGAACAGTGTTGGGAAAAGATCAATGTCACCTGCTCCTGTTTTCCTCACTCTGTGACTCAGTTATTCTCCTACTCTATTCCCCCCACCTTCACCATTGGCTCTTGCTCCACACAAGGCACCAAGCTGAACTTCACCAATCCCACCTACCCAGAACTTGTGTTGTATTTTTGTTCCCTCTTTTTCCTTAAATGCATCTTAGATCCAAAACAAGAGAACTGGAGAGAGCTGGCACCTACTGACTTCTCCTCCTTTCCCAGTGGGACTCTTATGATCCAGATTCATCCCACTTGAGGATGAATCCACTGACAGTAATCAATGGACAGACAAAGGAAACTGCAATGCTCAGGTCACCACCCCCATCTTCCCAATCATCCTCTGGAGACCTGTACTCATCTCCATTAGCAACACATACGTCCTCAGGCAACACCTACTTAATTTAGGCATTTAAGTTAATACGAGTATCTGGGGCTCACAGTCACTTGAAGAATTTAGAAGAGCTATTCCTTTAAAAAAGAAAACCTACAAGGAAAAGAGAGAAATGGAGTTAGTTACAATTCTGCTCATTAAAACTTCAGTATCTGTGTTTTCCTTGTTTTCCTCTTTGTTTCTAGTAGCATTGCTAAATATTTTAGATAGTTTCTGCTTGGCAGAACAAATGGATTCAAGCCCTTACTAATAAGTTTCTCAACTCCAAATTACTCACGACTGTAAGAAAAGTAGCAAAAAGAGCAATTTAAAATTTATAACCTCCTTAATACTGTGTACAGTCTTGACAAAAATACAGAGACAAACCTAAAAAGCATTTAAGTAACTGCGGTCCACTTGCCAAACACAGTAAAGGCACTTCCAGGGAATGATTATTTCTGTTTAGCTTCAGCTGTCTGTAGTTTGTGGGGCTTTTCTGACACAGGCGAAGAGGAATTCAGCCAGAAATGTGAAGCCTGTTACATTTAGGAACACATGTGTAGTAACTAGGTGACTGATGACGTCATAGGAATATCTAAACCTATTTAAAATTTGGGAAAACAGCTGAATGAGTATTTTTTTACTTCCTGTTTAATTTGCACACTACAGGGAAAAAAATGAAAAAAAGAAACAGAAACAGACAGTTGCTCTCCAAGAGATCCTATACATCTCTCAAGTCTCCTAGAATACCACATATCCAAAATCTTGCATACTCTTGTAAGAGCTATAGAATGTCTTTCTATAGCTTTAAGGAAATGCACTCAAAAGCAAATCTTTGAAACCAAGAAGATGGATGACAACAGCAGCTCTGTGTGGCTTAGATCCTGAGACTGCTGAAAGTTGATCTTATCCCCATAACATCAAGGCAGGATTTCTCCTCCCTCTCCAGGGAATGCCAGTATTCCCTGGCTGCCAGGGCACAACAGTGAGTGGTACAAAAAGGAACTGAAAAGCAGTTTAAAATGCCTGTTCAAACCCTACTTCCTATCATACCCTCAAACATACAGAATCAGACTTTGATAGAAAGTTTGATTTTTCACTCCACAGTTCTAATTGACATAGAAACCACAAATAAATAATAAATAGTAGAACACAGTCCCCACAGCACAACAGAAAAAGCATATGATTCACATGTTAGAAGGGTCAAATGTGCCAAAAACTGGAAGGAAAAGAAATTCTATTTTAAATTGCTGTTGTTTCCTCTTCATTGGAAAATGAAAGCATCTCAGTATCCCCCAATCAAACCAATGACAAATGTTCATTATGAAATCCAGTTAGATCCTAACTTGTACAGCTTTTCTACATTCAATTTTTGTCAATACATGTAAAATACATGTCCATGAGAAGGGAAACAAAAAATCGTAATACAGAGCTAGAAATTAGAAATTTAAACTAAGAAATTAACATGTGCCTTCCTCAAACACTTTCCCCTTTACATTTTATTAGTTTTCTGTTTTCCAGTTCTAAACACACATGCCTCACAGCAATACTGCAAGCATTTAGATTCACTTGGTTTTAATCTGGAATAAGCATTACAGCCTCTAACCTGACCTTCTGCATAGAACAGAACATTTTGCTCAAGTACAGCTACGTGAAAGGACAGCAACTCATCTGACCAATGCACATCTTTCTAAAAGCCACCCAGCCTTAGAAGAATCTTACTCTGACTGGTTTGTTTCGGTAAACAATTATGTTTCTAATTAAAAATGCAGGCCTGAATTCTAATTAGAATTTGTCTTGCTTCAGTTCCCAGCCATTGCTCTTATTCATGCCTTTTTCTTGTTAAGAGCTCAGAGCTCTCCAGTACTGTTTCCTCTGCTAGAAAGGACAGTGGATTTCTCCTCAGCAGACTTTGTGTGCCTACAGGGACACATAGAGCATCACATCCCCGGTACCTGAGACCAACACCTCTAAAAGCCCAAAAATGTGCATGCAGCAGTTGACATGTGTCCAGGATGGGTTAAGTCCTCTCTTTTTATAAAGACTGCTTTGCTAATAACAAAAGATAATGATTTTATTTAGCACCTTGTCAAAGAAACAGCACTGACATAAATGTCGTCATTTGAGCACGATGCCCACGTCCTTTTCCCTACCACACTCAGCACACTGCTCCAGGTTTGAGCTGCCAGGATTAGGGCTCCACTGCAATGCTATACCCCTAAATACACACAGTCAAGTTGACATACACAGGCTGACAAAGTAATGATGACAGAAGCATTAATAGTTTTAGATGGCATTTATTTATGGTATTTAGGTCAGCATTTATTTGCACATTAGTTCTTTGGGCAAATAAAGAGAGAAAGTATGAAATACTCTCCTAGGAGTTTCTCCCACGTCTCTTTTTCCTTTTTACAAGCTTCCCCTCCTAGTATCCTCTCCCTCAGACACAGAACAGGCCAGATGAAAGAAATACAGGGACAAGAGCACAAGGCTTCCTCCTTTTCTTTTCTTGACAGCTCTGATATAAAGACTTGTTCTTGTAACAGGCTCCTTAGCAAGGAAAGGACCCTGTGTTGTACAGGAAGGTCACAGGCAGAGTTTTACTACTGCAAAAACAAACAAAAACTCTTATCTTAAAAATGCATGAAATCATATTTGGCAGGGTTTGGAAACCTAATGAAATTCCTAGGAAATGTGATCCACAACTACCTTCTTAATAAATACAATTCTAGGCAATTTTTCTTAGAAAATCTGATCTCCTGTTATTACCATTTCTGCTTATATTTTAAAACATCCTGAAAAAAGTGGCAGAGGATGAAGAGAGATCTCCTCTCAGGTGGCAGATGACAGATGTCTCCCTGTAAAGGGGAGTGCACAGACAGCAAAGAAGCAAAGACTCCCAAACATCACTGCTGAAATCACTGACAGGTAGGATCTACAACAGGCACAAGCAGTAGTGAGAGAAACTACAAATCCAGATGACTAAACTGCTCCTAGCCACTAAAATTAACAAATAATGATGTTCTGGAGGTAATGCCCGTGAAGCATTAAACAGCAGTTTATTTTAAATGACACAAATGATGGCCAATGCATAGAGCTTTAATTGTAAAGCCAGCAGAAGGGGTTGGCTGCCTGCTTGAATAGTGTGGGAAGCTGCTGCAAACATGCAAAGTCTGTTTTATTCATGTGTACTATCTCTGTTCTTGTGTGTACTATTTTCTGTTCTGATTCACCAGAAAAGTCAAAGCCTCTGCATGCTGGTTAATTTAAACTTAGTTTTATAACCAGTATGTATAACTAAAAAAAAATTTAAAAAAAAGAAACAAATTAAAAATAAGGCCAGATGAGAAGTGTACAAAAAACACATGGGCAAGAATTTTACAAAGGCGTCCTCACTCTTTAGTGAGAATTTTCCCAGGGAAGCCACTGAAGTGAGGGAGAAAGACAGAAATTCTTTTGAGTTAATGACCCTCTTCTCTAAAAAGAAACAGTTCTGCCTCATTTTTGGCATCTCCAGCGTGTAAACCCACAGTCATAGGAAAAGAAGAGAATAAAAGAACTCCCTAAAAAGATATTGATAGTAAAGACATTGTATATATGTCTTAATATTTAGCATAACTTGCTTTCTATTTTTTTAAATAAAAATAATAATGCTGAAAATAATTCTACTTACTTTCTTACTTACATTTGAAGCCAGTAACATTGATAGCCACATGATGAGAAAACAAATTAAGAAAAGACATCTAGAAAAAGAATGTTCAAAGGCACGGAAGAACTCACATCTTGGGACACGCAACTTTTGAAGAAGAAAGGCAAACACTACTGTTAAGCAAAGAATAGGGGAGAGATTGGTCAAACTGAAACTGCAGATCATTGTGAACAGTAAGATAAACTCCAAGGAAAACAAGCATGAAAAAAGTAGAAAAGCATACCAAAGAATAAATAAAGTCAGTGTCATTCTATGTATAAATGTTAAATAGTAAAGAAACAGAGGGGAATACAGAAGGAAAAAAAAAACCAAAACAGAATAGGTAGCAAGGGTACTATCCATTGGAAAAATCTGAAATATAAATCTAATCAATGAGTTAAGTGTAGGAAGTAACAGGGAATCCCCATGGACTGGAGGTTCATCCCACAGAGGGCTGGGGACGGGACACAGCATGCATGGCCCGGATGGGAGCGCTGAGATTCGCTGCACAAACTCAGCAACGCCAGATCAGGAAACACAGCAGGAATGGGAGATTTCAACCACCCCGTGTAGATGGCTTAAATGTTGTGTCAGGGCACCGTGCCAAGAGCAGATTTTCAGAGCCTGCTTTGTGAGCAGCTATCCAGGAAACTCTGGGGGGAAGCAACTCTTCACTGGGTCTCAGCAGGGCTGTCAGTGAGTCACCGCCACCGTGAGCAGCACGGACGTAGATCCAACATCTGTGCAGAAGTAAGGGAGCCAAAATATCCGCAAAGAGAGCGTTCTTGCACAGAAAGGAGGAAGCTGGGTTTAAAAAAAAAAACAAAAACCCTAAAAGAATGAATGAAAAAGGTAAAATTTTGGAAACATCTTTTTAAAGGCATGAGATTGAATTTCAGTGCAAGTGCATACTACCTAAAGTGGACCAAAGAAAACAAATGGCAGGATTGAAAAGAAACATGACTCAAAGAAAGACACCCAATTTTAATGAGCCGAATTTGACCTGCCAAAGATAACTAAGGAAAACATCCTTGGAAGGATAACTCTATAAAGCAAAAGGCCAAAATAAAAACCTTTGAAACAGAACTTGCAGAAGTTTACACTGTAACAATAAATCTTCTGTCAACCTCCCCAAAGATGCAAAGTCTGTCATAGCTATCTGTGGAACCAATACATGAACAAGGTGAGAAAAGAGCATCCAGAGACAAAGCCACAACAGAGAAAGCAAACTAAGGCTTTTGCATCTCTGTTCATTCCAAAGCCACTTTGAAAGGTTCCCATGTCAGAGCTTTTCTTTGCTGTCATTGTATTAAGAAATGTCTCACACTAAAGCGTCAGTGAAAGCAATTTTACACAAATCAATGCTACTCATCTGCCCAGACCAGATGGTATTCATCCAAATGTTCTAAAGGAACTCAAGGATGAAATCACTAAGCCATTAATTGCAGAGTGTCTTCTCATTTAAAATAATGTTTTTATTAGAGAAATGAATGCTGCAAATATGGGTTCCAATTTTTTAAAGGTCTCCAAGAGCAATTCAGAGAGGCACTTCTGGGCACTAAAGTCTGAAAAATGGTATAAATTATTCCATCTCTATAATTTGACACACAGAGAAAAGGTACTGAATGAGAGTCCACATGACTTTGGGAAGGGAATGCATGGCTCATTAATGTCCTCATTTTTTTGACAGAATCAATGAATATAAAAAAAAATAAAACTCAACCAAATTGTCTTCTCTAAATCTTGAAGAAAGATCCCCCCCAAAATGCATTCAAGAAGCTGCATTGCTAGAGAATAGGAGAACAGGTCTTCATTCGGAAGAATAATTATTCTAAAATTAGGAAACATTAGGTTTGATTAATTTTTGCTATTGAGAAAATTCCTCAAAGGAGTCCCACAAGGTTCTTCATCAGTCCTGTTTAATATTTCATAATTATAGAAATGAGGTATATGATGACAAAAGTATGCTGGAAACACTGTATCATTCAAAGGAGTAAAACAAAGACAAGTAAATATCAAGTAAGGCAGTAAACAGGAAAGTTTGTAGATGAACCTCATGATGCTGAATGACTGGTCATTAAAATGCAAAATACTTTTATAGTACATAAATTAAAAGGGAATTTCTGGCATGACATACAAACTGAAGGCTTTTGAACAAACCCTAAAGCTACTTGAGTTATATGATCCAGGGTTCCATAAAAACACCAATGTGCCATTCAGCAGTGATTCAAAAAACATAACCTCAGAAATATTAGGAAAGTAACAGGTTTTTTTTTCTAAAGGTTTAGAAATGGCCACTACAGCACTGTATCAGCACCTTCACTGTGCCCTCATCTTTGACCTTCAACACTGCTGCACTTAGCTCAAACAAGGACACAAGGGAAGCATTAGAAATACACCTAAGACAAAGGGCAAGAAAATAAGTGAAATTACTCCTCTTTAAGGATCAGAAACTGTAGTGTCCACAAAATCTAAAGCTTACAAGATAAAGTGAAGCAGGTGTTTCCTCAAAACCTGTAATAGTGGGGGAAAAATGTTAAAAATGTGTCCGAACATTTTTCAAAATTCCAAGGAGAGTATTAATGCAAGAATGAATGTCCCCGCTATGTTCACGAAAGTCTAAAAGCAGGAACCAGGGAGCCATGAGCACCTCTATCTCACCTTCATCCCTGACTGAGAGACAGAGCTGGGAGTGTTCATCCCGATGAAGAAAATATTCAGGGCCCCTCATGCATATGCATAAATACATGATGGGGATGTTTAAGGAAGCAGACAGACTTTTTATGTGGAGTCTAATGAGGGACACAGGAAATTCCATGTAAATACCTTAAAAAGGCCCTTGAATGTGAACAGAGTCAAACTCTGGTCCAGACAGGTTTAGATAGAATCTTAGAGTCTCCATCCTTGAAACTGTTCAAAAACCAACTGAGCACAGTCCTGGGGTGACAGTGCTTTGAGGAGGGCCTTGGACTAGATGATCTTGAGAGATTCCTTCCACCCTCAATTATTATGGGATTCTGTGAAACTCCACTACAGACCTCTGCCCTTTTCTAGCAGTTCAATTTGCCATGAGCAACTGGAAAATACAAAGGACTGCCCAGCTCAGTTCTCTGTTGTGACCTATGGTCCTTCCCATTTTCTGAATGATTTTCAGGAAACTATTTTTATTTAAAATATGTAAAAATGTATAATTTTAGGATGGAATCAATTTATGCTCATGAAGACTACTCAATGTGACTAATGTTTTCTAAAAGTTAAAAAAAAAAAAAGGAAAGAAAAAAGAACAGCACACACAACTCAGATTTTTTCTTGCATGGAAGAATCAACAGTAGAGCAAATCACAAATTAAAGCATAAACCTAATATTTGCTTTCTTTCACCTCATCTGATTAGAGCCATTAAATTTGCATCATCCTCAGCTGTGCAATCATTATCACAGAAAGCTTAGCCTGTTAAATTCAATTCTCACATTGCAAAAGCTTTCCAGGGAGAGAGTCTCCTTTTCATATAACTTCCCCAGGATATAAATGGAGGTTATGTTATTTGAAGAATCTATTTTTACTCCTAATTTTCCTTCTAAAGGTGCTTGGAACTGACTTGTAAGAACCTTCTTATCCCAAACCAAAGAATAGGGGGCAGAAAATGATGAATGTGTGGCTGAGAACAACTTTAATATTGCTTTGCACTACATCATCCTGACTCTTACAATACTGAATGGGTTTAATGTCACTTTCCCTCACTCCTCATCTGATAGGAAAAGCAGGAGGAAAAAATTAATGGCACGGAAGGGAAGATGTAAAGAAAGAAGTTCCAAAAACAATAACCTCCTAAACAGCTTCCTCTGCATGTACAAGGTATTTATAGGAAGGGTCTGCAAAACCATATGCGCCAACTGAGATTTCATCTTGATTTATTTTTCCTTTTCCTACCCATTTATTTTAAATTATAATAATATTCAATCCATCAAAATTTAATAGAGTAATTCAGAACAAAACTTGAATAATTTTTCAAATTATTACAAGACTGCTAACCCAGCACGGATGCCATGCAAATTGACCATTAAAATCTACCAAAAACACAATCTTCAGTGAGAGAAATGCCCCACATCCAGGCTGTCTAACACCATTGCATAACAACTCCATTTAAAGCTAAACAAAACCCTCATTTACATGATTCAGTAACACTATAAATTAGCAAGTCATCCATTCTCCTTCTGAGTACCAACCCCTTTTCCTAATGAGTACATGGGTAATTTGAGTATTTCAAATTGTTAAATGCTACCAAGCTAAGGCATTGGTTATTTGGTCTCTTTTTCAGAATTGTTCCTCTAAGCAGAACTGACACAGACGACACATGAAAGATTCGCTCATTTAACGTTTTCATTCACGCAGCTTCTGCTGATAACCTTTCAATCTGAACTACCTTGTTTCCTTTTAATTAATGCTCACTGGGGAAAACATTCCCATTCAAAGTGACAGAATACACGGATGAGAAGCAAAGAAAACAGAATAATATCCTTTCCCCTGCTCTCAGAGGGAAATGCCAAAGCCTGAGAGCGCACAGGTTCCCAGAGGCACACGGCCCTGGTCTGTGCACACCACGCTCTGCTAAGATGCTCGAGTTAATCGACTCTCAGTGAACAGCCAGGCACAAACCTGGATGCCTTCCTCCCTCCCTGTTGCACAGAGGTAAGGATGCCTTCTGTCTTTACAGTCTTTAGCAGAATTGACTAACAACACTTAACAGTTTCAAAACTTAATATTTATGACACTAAACATTTAAGAAGATAAAACTGTGCTGATGGCCAAAGCTCCAGTCTGAATCATCCACATCCCAAGAGAAGAGCATATTTCACAGCTGCATTTCTATCAGCTCCCTGGTCCTTCTGCAGCAGCTCCCTACTGGAACATAAATCATCACTGACTCTGTTGGGGTTTCTGATCACTTTAAACACATGGCTGTGAGCAATCAGATGGAGATTATCAACGCTTCCAATGCACAGTTGGTGCTATGCACTATTAATTTACAAATGGAATGAAACTAAGTTTATAGTTTATTTTCTTAGTTTATAAACTAAGTTACTGTTTTTAAAAAGCATTCTTGACAAGTCAGAATGCTACAAAGCTTTTTGTAAAGAACTGTGATAATGTCTTCCATGTACTTATTTTCTTACTTGCCTTACTACTCTTTGACCAACCTTCCCTTCACCCAACCTGTAGAAAAATAACTGGAGAATGAACATGCCCATCCAACTGAGCAGTTACTACCTCCCTTTCTTTTTTAAAGAAACTCACCAAAAATAATTTACAGAGAAATCTTGCTAGGGAGCAAGAAGTCAGAAAGGTGTTTTTGATCAAACCAGGTAAGATGGAGAATATCAGAAAGAGAAAACAAATGAAGAGACACATCCATCACTTCCCTGAAGCCTACTGTCTACAGCAAGGGTCACCCAGGGCTGAGCAGAGCAAACATCAAGCCCTCCTGTAAATTGAACTTTAGATTTAATCAGCCCTTTATTTCCCTTTGATAAGCTGAACATCTGAAGGCTGTGCATCCCTCACAGGAGGCCATTTTCTCCAGCTTCCAAATGCTCCCATGGCTCTCTCCCCCTTTTTCTACATGCCCCAACGTCCTTGTCATTTATAGAAATGTTTAGCTAATTTATTTAGCACTTGAACAAAGGCAGTGACCAACTAAACACACATGCTAACAGCTTTGGTGAGTCCTACAATACTCTCGGTGATCCATATGCTCATTTGAAAATAAAATGAGACCACCACAAGTCACACCTCTCATGCATCCTACCACTGACCCAATTCTGAGCAGTGGTCTCACACAACTAGGGGCAATCAGCTTTGTTACACTTACATTTGGATATTCAAATCTGTCAGCAGAGATGGGACTGATCCATTTGCTTCTTTTCAATGGAGCAAAGCCAAGGTGTTGTGAGCAAACTGTGAAATAAACTATTGCCTTTCTGCAGCTGGCTGTCTTGCTGCCATTCAGCTGTCCAGGTAGGACTGAGTTAAGCCTGGTTAACTCAGTGGGGGAGAAGGACTCAGTTCAACACTGGGACTTTTGCCATTTGCTATCTAATGCAGAAGGAAACCAGGAGCCAAGAATCTACTCAAGCCATTTGGCCTCCAGTGTGCCTCCTTCTGCCCATTACACAGAGAGACAAAGTTGATTAATAAGGTATGAGGCTCAAAGAAGATCCTTGCATGTGACAGAGCAAAGAACAGATCAGGGAGATGAGAACAAGAGGATCAGCACACTCAGTTCTAACACACTGTTTCTCTCTATTTTGATGTCCAAACCAATGCAATCATTGTCAGATGCACAGAGGAAGCCCAAGGCCTTTCAAGTCTACAGTTTTTACTCAGATTAATCTGACCTATGCATATTCAATAGTGCCTTTCTCCCACCCTGAGGAAAATCACTCAATTTCTGCCTGGTTGAAAATTCTTTACGATGAAAATTCTTTATGATGCAAAAAACCAAAATTGCTGAGCAAACTGTCAAGATGAGAAAATTCCTGCTGTTGAGCTCCAGTTTAACCCTTTTTCTGCTGCAGAACTTCATCTGTGGAAGACATACTCCAGCAATCCAAAAAATGCCTTCTCCAAGGCCATCAAGCAGAGAGAAAAAAAAAAAATGGGAACAGATGATTACTACTTCCAGAAGAAATAACATAAGAAATTGCACTGCACAGATGTTCAGTCTAAAGAATCCACAATTGGTACAATTTTAGGACCTGACTTGTAACCCATACAAATCAATGGAGCCCCAGTGCTTCCAAAGGTGCTGGAGTGCTTTAAGCAAATTCAGTCACTTTATTCTCATGTCCTTCATGCATTTGTACCCTAAAACACAGTTTGTTTTCCAGGAGAGAAGACGGAGGCCACGCAGGTTAGCTCAGCCTCAAGGGAAAGGCCACACGGTTCACTTCTTCTGGAGTGGCTGTTTTCTGGTAATCAGCCTGTGACTTGCTGAAGGGGAAATCCTGCTCACTGTGAGCACAGCAGCACCAACAGCTGCTGCTCCTCATGGGAATTTTACAGAGAGAGTGCAAAGGAAGATGAAACAGTGCAATTATAGCACAATGTGGAGTTCCACAACAAAAACTGGAACAAACCCTGTGTGGTCTAGGCTCTGCCTTAGTGTCATCCCAACATTTTCTTTGTAATGTGTAACAGTTATTCACTTTGCTTCACTACCTGCAAAAGGTCAGACCAGAGCCTTTTCATAAACACCATTCCCCATTAGCCAGCCAAACAGAACATACAGATTCAAAAAAAGACAGAATCATAACACAGAGAAGTTTTGACCTTTGTTCTTTCATCTCTCTCCTAACAAAACACTGTGGCAAAACAATATGTTCAAGGGGACAACTTTCAACAGAACAAGTGAGACCTGACTCCCTTTTGCCTCCCATCCCCTGTTCTGAATGTTCTCATGACAAAGACTGTTTCACTATTTTGCTACATGAATTGAAGCAAATCCATCAGCTTCTCAAAGGTTCTGGGGTGGCTACTGTATATTTGGACTGTCAAAGTTAATGCTGAATTTCACTCCATTTCCTTTGAATTATTTCCTGTTAACTTGAATTCATCACATAGTCCATGAAAGAATCCAGCTTTGATGGGAAGACCCAAGAGACAAGAAATCCACTAAACTGCACCTCTTAAAATTCTCAGCTTATAATCACCTTTAAAGTAATCAGCAGATTTTTCTCCAGAGATTTCAGGTATCTACATTGACCCTTGAAGCACTGCCAATCAACAATATACATATACAAAAGTATAGGTCAAGCTAAAGATGATTCAAAATTGTCCAAAACCCAAATCCAACAGCAATGAAAACTACTGTATGAAGCCCACTCTTTGAAGAGGACTTTAGATTTACCTACATCTCAAAAGCGCTCAAAAAATTCTGCTTTGCACTTTTCAATATTCTCACTTAAAAGAACAGTCTTCTAAGTGAAGGATCATTAAAACAAAAATTCTCCTTCCTTTCCTGGCAAAACCTAACATTTGTGGTCACACTGATGTTTACCTGTGGTAGACAAATCTTCAAAAGAAAAAAAATACTTTAATCTGCCACTCAGTCTGACTAATGCTTTATTTAGAAGAGCCTATGTTACAACCAATTACAGCACATCCTGCCTAATTACCTGGGAGTTGCTCTACAACAAAATACAATTCTATTACTAGAAATAATAGGCTTGGCTTTGGTTTGTGGATTACAGCAGCTGCAGCCAAGAGATGTCATAAATAATGTACCAGCAACTAAATCAAAACCTATCAAGAATTCATAGTGCATAACAAAAGTGAGGACAAAAAGTTAATGCTGGCATCCCCACTGTTCCTCCACTGTGTGGTTCAGTGCAAACAAGACCAATGTTATCTTTCTGTACAGGTAATGAAGTGACTTGGGTGTCTAAGCAATTTCTAAGGAATTGAATTTCCCCTGCTAATGATTTCAGCATTTCACACTTATTTTAGCATTCAGATAAATAAGGTTACTATTCTAAACAATTCACCATAGAACAGCCTATTTTATATTAGGAGAACAGCAGAAAGGAACTTTCGGAAAACAGATAATCCCAGTTCTGCAAATGGAATTGGGAAAAAAAAAAAAAAAAAAGGAAAAAAAACCCACAACAAACTGTGTCACTTCACGGAGGAAAGAGATCAGAGATGGGAAGCCAGTCCAGTGGAGGGTCACTAAGATGCTGGGAATGGACCACAGGTTGTACAAGGAATGGCTGAGGCAGCTGGGTTAGGTTATTCTAGGAAATGAGGCTAATGGAGAATCTCATTTCACTCTTTCAGCACCTAAAGAGAAATTTTAAATAAGACAGGGTCAGGGTAGACAGGGAAAAGGCAAGCACAAGCTGCAGGATGGGAAATGCCAGCTGACACAACCCTTCACAATGACAGCAGCAAAGCTGTGAGATTGCCAACCTGGGCATTTCTCAGAACCGGGCAGGATGAGGTCATGAGTGACCTGATTAACTTCTGCAGCAGCTCCTGCTTTTGGACTTGATGTCCATTGTGCTCCCATGCAACCAAAACCATTCTCTGCATGGATGCAATACAGTAGAAACTTGCCAGTAAAGTGGTGACCTAAGTGACCAACTGGGTATCAGAAAACTTATGTCCTATTCCTAGCACTAAAAAATATGCTTACAAAAAAAAATTTATTATAATAACAGCGCTGTGCATCTGTTCCAAACATGAAATTAAAAAAAAATAATAATCTTAAGAACTCAAGCATTTGGATGTACCAAGACTTCCAGTTAGCATGGAGATCAAATATAATTTGATATCTAAATATTTATTTATTTATTTATATACCTTACAAATGTTTACAAGCCTTTTGAGGAGCCAAGTTCTGTGATCACTTTGAAGATCTCGGAACTCCAACCCGTTTTTCACATACCAGGGCACATTAAGAGACCTCCTCTAACTGGAGCTGTTAAGGTAATGCTATGATAGGTCATGGTGTTTTATGAAACATATTTGTAACATACCTTTCTGGTATTTACATAGTTAATTTCACTTCATTCTTCAATTTTACTTAAAGATGATTCTTGGATGCTTTCCACTCTGGAATACCAACAGATCAATATATTCACCTGAGGCCACATGGAAAGCTGAGGCATGAAGGTTTTCACTCTAGGTTTCCACACTGTGCCCAAATGTGCTCCACTTTCACAGTGCAGAGGTTTAATCTTTAACGGGTGCATCCTCCCCACTAGAACTGAGCAGTCTGACTTGCATTGAAGACTGCACCAAAATAACATCAAGAGCTTAAGTGTTATGCACCTGAAATCATTTTATATGCAAAACCCCATCATACATATATTTTGCTTCCAAATGTTTTTTAAATGGGGATAAAAAGTAAAATACTATTATTTTTCTAATTTTACATGTCAGGCTGAAGAAAATTAACAATTAATGAAACCTGAGAGACCAGTATTTACTGTACCAATCACATGGGGTAGAGTAGAAGGAGAGAAATCTCAAATTGTAGTCAGTGTATTTCAGAACAGCACAACTTGATTTTTACATTCTATCCCAAAGAGACATTGCAAAATCAGGGACTGGACAGCATATGGTAAGAATTAAGATAAAACAATGATCAGTTTCCAAATTCTTGGAGGAGAAGAAAAGTTAAAATAATTTTACATTGAAGTCTTCAGAACAGCCAACAATGCTAAGGAAAGATCAGCATTACAGAAAACTATTCTACATCATACAGAAAGCAGAACCATACATCCCCTTCCTGCCAGAAAGGAAAGCTTGGAACCAGGCTATCAAAAGGTTGAATGACATCAATGCTTTTGAACCCAATTGTTAAGTTTTTCTAATATTAAGAAAGCATGTTTTACCACGTCTCTTTACTTGTTTCCCTGGCTTTTGCCCAGGGGTGGTTGTATTTCACTGATACTGTGATGTCTTTTTATCAAGGGGTGTACTTTGAACTGCATGCACGCTCTTCAAGAAAAATTATATCCATTTGGTAAAGAGAGTACATACCAGATTT